>JASZXU010000037.1:0-52231 GCA_035521515.1 Phenoliferia sp. Uapishka_3
CTTCCGCACCCACCAGTTCCTAGCTCAAGGCTACAAAGTCGGACGCGTAGATCAATGTGAAACAGCACTCGGAGCAGAAATGAGGTTGAAAGACTCTAAAGCGAAAGGTGGAAAAGCTACGAATGGGAAAGCGATAGTGAGGAGGGAACTTAAGAGTGTTTTGACGAGTGGAACGCTGGTGGAGGGGAGTATGTTGAGCGATGATTTGAGTAATCATTGTGTGGCTATTAAGGTGAGGCGGGGTTTTCTCTTCTTTTGGATTGGTGGGTGCCGAAGAGTGGAGGGTGCTGATGGGTATGGGAAAAAACGCGCAGGAACACACACCCAACGCCTCCTCCCCACCCTCCTTCGGAGTCTGCATCCTCGACGCCTCCACCGCAGAATTCTCCCTCTCACAATTCTCAGACGACGCTTCTCGAACCCATCTCGAAACCATCATTCGACAACTCAAGCCCAAAGAAATCATTCACGAGAAAGGGAATTTAAGCGTCAGTACTTTGAGGTTGTTGAGAAATTCGGTCGGGGTCGATTGTCAGTGGACTGCTTTGAAAGCTGGAACGGAATTTTTGAGAGGAGAGGAAACTAAGAGGGAGTTGAGGAAATTGTTTGCTGGTGGAGACGGAGAGGGGATGGAGGTTGATGAGGAGGGGCAGGAGGAGGATAAGGGAGTTCCGGAGAATATTAGGGTGATGTATGAGAAGGAAATTGCAATGAGTGCTCTTGGGGGGATGATTTGGTGAGCTCCTCCACCGTTTCCTTGTGTCGAGTCGAAAGCGAGGAAACTGAAGGTGATCGGCTGGGCAGGTATCTCCGACAACTCAACCTCGATTCGGACCTCGTCACCGCTAAAAACTTCAACATCTACGATCCATTATCCCAAGGAAAAGCGCTGATTTTGGATGGACAAACGCTCGCGCATATTGAGGTGCTGCAGAACTCGCAAGGTGGGATTGAGGGGACGTTGCTGCAGTTGTTGAGTCGGTGTGTTACGCCTTTTGGTCGGTCGACTTTCAGCTTGGGTTCGCTTTGAGCTGGGTGAGTGGCTGATGGATTTGGTGTCGGGGATAGGCAAGAGGTTGTTCAAGATTTGGCTTTGTGCGCCGTTGAGAGAGGCGGCCGCTATTAATGATCGGTGAGTGATTCTGTCTTTTCTTCAAACAAGAGGGAGGCGAAGAAAACGGAACTGAAGCTACTTTCTCATCTTCTTCACCAGTCTTGATGCCGTCGACGACCTACTCGCCAATCAGACTTTCGGTGCCGTCTTTGACAAGATGTCGAAGAAGCTTCCGGACCTGGAACGACTCCTCAGTCGGATTCATGCAAAGTCTTGCAAGAAGCAGGAGTTGTGAGCTACTTCTTGCTAGTTGGCTGAGCTTAGATGAAGGTCGAGGGCACTGACGCCACGCTCGGATTTCACAGTATCAAAGTCATCGCTGTGAGTCCTTTCCCAAAGCTTTTCAAAGCTCATGGTGTATCTTGCTGAGCTTTCTCTTGTCTTGATCGTGCAGTCTTTCAGCACCATTTCCGATGGGCTCGTCAACCTCGCAACGATGGCGGACGACTTCAAGTCCAAGGGCATTGCGGGCCTCCTGAGAAATGCTCCGGACCTTCAAGAGTTGATTGAGCGCATCGAGGGAATGTATGACGGTGAAGGTGGGCATTGATTCATCGCACTCATTCTGAATATGCCCGTTACTGACCCCAATCCATTTCGCAGAACTTTTACCTGTTGATGGCGCGGATGAAGACTACGAGGTAGGAGCTGCTTGCTATATTTTTGGTCGAATTTGCAGCTGATTGAAGTTCCTGAGCTCGCCTAGACCGTGCGCCAAAACGTCGTCGACATTGAAGAGTCTTTGCAGGAGGTTCTTGAGAAGGCGAAAGTGTCGCTCAAGTGAGTCATCTCCTTTTTTGACGTCTGAGTTATTTCGATCTTGAATTTCGTCACTCCTCAGCTGCACCAAACTCGAGTTCAAGGATATCGGCACCAAAGATATTTACCAGGTGATTCTTCCTTCAGGGCTCGTTCCGCGCTGGTTGCAAGTTGTTGACGTTGATTTTCTCCAGATTCAAGTCCCGGCCAAGATCAAGACTCCAAACAGCTGGACAAAGATGTCCGGTACTAAGGATTTCCACCGATACTACAACTCGGACATTATTCGTCTTGTACAAGACCTCAAAGAAGCTCGGGAGCGGAAATTGACCGTTGTCAACGACTTCCAGTTCAAGGTACACCCATTACAAACCTGATTAGCCGGGCAAATATATAACAAGTCCGTCGCTACAGGTCTACGGAGAGTTTGACCGTGACTACTCAGTCTGGTTGAATGCCGTCAAGGTCGTCGCGGAGCTTGATTGTCTCCTCAGTCTTTCCAAGAGCTCAGCGGCGCTCGGTGAACCTTCTGTCAGGCCGGAAATTATTGAGGCCGACACTGCCATCATTGAGTTTGAGGAACTGAGGCACCCTTGTGTGCTTAGGTAAGTCTTCTCGACATTTCGCGCGACACACAAAGCTGACAACTTGGAGCAGCGCATCCACTGACTTCATCGCGAATGATGTTGGTCTCGGAGGCGAGGCTGAGCAGATGATTTTGCTCACTGGACCGAACGTACGTACTGTTGATAGGCTGCTTCGGTTTTCCGTTGTTCTCATTTCGACCCGTTTGGTGATGCTGTTCAGATGGCCGGAAAGAGTACGATGCTTCGCATGACTTGCGCCGCTATCATCATGGCTCAACGTTTGTTTCTTCCTATTCCCTACCTTCCTCGGAGAGCTTTAGCTGATGCAAGACGTGCTGATGTGCCATAGTCGGCTGCCATGTCCCTGCTTCGAAAGCTCGCATCGCGCCCACCGACGCCATTTACTCTCGTATGGGCGCCAACGACTTCATCTTTGCAAATGCTTCGACCTTCAAAGTCGAGATGGACGACTGCAACAAGATTTTGACCAAGGTCTGTCGTTTTAGGTTCGCGTCTTCGATTGTGTACTGACTGCCACACGCATCCTTAGGCTACGCCGAAGTCGCTGGTCATTCTCGACGAGCTAGGTAACTTACATTGCTATAACAAGATAAAAACTGCGCTGACTATCGCTTCTTTGACTAGGTCGCGGAACATCCACCTACGACGGAATGGCTATCGCCTTCGCCGTCCTTCACCGTCTAGCGACTCATGTCGGCTGCATCGGTTTCTTCGCGGTAAGTTGCACAACTCTCTGAGAGGCTGAATAGTAATACTGATTATTGTTTTACAGACCCACTTCACGAGTCTTACCGAGGACTTTGCCGTTCGTCTACTAGTCCCATTCACAAGGACGCCCGACTGACTTTGCCTTCTGGTCCAGTATCATCCTCAAATCCGCCTTTGTCAGATGGCTACTCAGGTTGACGATGAAACCAAGGCCGTTACTTTCCTCTACCGATTGGCACTGGGAGTAAGTCTGACGGTGCCTCCTCATTCCTTACGATCTGGAATGCTGACCTCTAGTATTTTCTTTAGGCTTCACCCAAGTCGTACGGCCCGCACGTTGCACGCATGGCTGGCTTACCCGAGTTCGTCTTTCGACCCCTCCTCAGAGACTGACCCGCGAATACTAACAATTGATTGCTCCAGCTCCTTGGTTGAGCGCGCGATCAACATCTCGAAGGAATTCGAAACCTCCTCCCGAGCGCACGAGCGAGCGATGCGGGCATCAGAATCACTCGCGCTCACTTCTCAAGCCGATGGAGCTTTCCTCGTCAACTTTGCCAAGCTCGGAATGGGAGCGGTCGGCAAGAACGTTGACCCAGGGCAGCTTCTTCGAACACTCAAAATTATTCGTGCGTCGGTCGTGAAGCAGAGGGAGGCCAAGGCGATGGAAGTTGTGTAAAAACGGAGTTCAGTATATTTGTAGTGCTTTTACGCTTATGTTCATATTTCATTCTTTGTCATCAAATGAAATGCTTTGTATCGCTCCCAGTTCAACGTTCGACCGCTACCCAAGTTCTTGTTCCGCGCTCTCATCACTCGCAGACGGCTTCTCATCGACCTTTGATGGCATCAAGAAAATCCTCGAAATCCGATCGAGCGCCACCTCCATCTCTTCAATCATACTTTGATGCCTGTCAGACCCCAGACTCCACGAGTCAAGCCCTACATCGAACGTTGTTCTATTTGGCGTCGTGCTGATGTCGATAGTACTGGTCGCTCGCATGACGTTGACTCCAGCTATTGTTGGTCGCGGATCCCGAGCAGCTCCTCCCTCCTCCTCCTTTGTGCTTGCGTATCCCGGACCTCGTAGGCTACTTGAGTCGAAGGCGGAGCGACTTTGAAGGAGGAACACGCCGCTGGCGAGCGTCCCGAAGAAGGCGAAGGCCCAACTGCATAGTGCAAGTCAGTCAGTGAGACTCAGGAAGAGGTGTTCAATGCTCTTACAGTACGAGCAAAAGCTGGAGGTGCAGAAGGTTGATGTCGGGTCCGAGTTTGCCGCTTCCAAAGCCAAGCCAGCCTGCGAGGCCCGTGAAGGAGACTGTTGGCCGGAATCGGGGAAGTCAGTCAAACAACCCCAATTGTGAATAGTTTAAATTGTTTCTCACATCCAATTCCAGCTATACAAAACACCGCAAGTGACAGTCCCCACAAAGCTCTCCGAATCTGGCGGCGGTTATTGTCCTGCGAGTTTGAGCCGATCAAGAGAGGATGGAGGAGTTGTTCTTTGATCTGACGTATGTGGAGAAATGCTACGATGCTGATAATCTGTGCGGCCCAATATTCGAGTCAGTCCGGGCAGGTTGAGTCTTGAATTCTTCCCGACGACGTTCGAGAGGTGGGAGGACGTGCGGAGGACTCAACAATATAAAGGTAGGCCGCAGCACAAAACCACACAATCCAAGTCACAGCAAACCAGCCCGCCAAGTGATCCGAAGCGGTGAATGCCTCCGACAAAAAAGGTGCCACTTCCTCATGTATCGTCTGCCTCGTTTCGCTCTCAGGTGCCGTCGGGTCGAAAGTTGCAGCGAGTTGACCAAGTTTCGATCCCGCTTCGCCGAACAGGTCTGGCATCGGAAGACTGTATCGGAGTGTGAAGAAGCAGCAGGTGGTGAGTCCGGCGAATATCAGGATAGGGCCGATCACGAAGTGGGAGTTGAGGAACGTGGGGGAGGAGAGGAAGCCGGTAAAGCCGGAAAAATCATTGACGAGGATAGCTTTCGAGCCACTGAGAGCCCACATCTGTATTTCGGAAATGAATGGTTAGTCAAAACGTATAGAAGGGTCTGAACTTGGAAAGGGCAGAACGAACGGACGTCCAGGCGCCGAGCCACGATGGATACCTGCAAAACAAATCAGAGAAGTCAGCAGTCAGTCCCAGTGGTATGATAATCGGAAAAGCATTCCAGGATAAAGCTTGGAACGAGATCAAAATTCCCACGGCTCGCTGTTGGCCAGGAGAACGGAGTGACCAAGTAGGCACTTGCAGCGCTGTACTTGTCGGAAACGTTCAATGTTCCTCCGAATGTCTCAAGGTGTGACGAGTCCAAGGACTTACCTACAAGGAAAATCAAATTACACAGCTGCCATGAGATGCTGAGATGTGGATGGATGTAGGAACCTCGCGACGAAGGAAGGCGTCTAAAGATCCAGAAAGTGCGGTCGCGGCGGACTTTGCGAATGAGTGAGGCTATGATCATGATATTGAGCCTTTCGTAGGAGCAGTCAGTTTGAAAGCGCAAGTTGCTCGACAAGCCGAGACAAAGCTCACAGGCCGAATATTATAGCGAGTGCTATATGTTGTCGTGTGAAGGATTCTGGATCAGGCTTAAATGATCCAAGCAGAGTTTGTGCGAGGACTAGATATGGGTTGGCGTTCGGAGGAAGAGTCGCAAGGATAGAGTCGATGAGGGTATCAATATTTGGTGATTGGAAGAGCGTCATTCGTACTACGTTGGGTCGGCGTGTATTTGACCAGTCGAGTCGAACTGAGGTGAAGCGAGAGATGATGGTAAGCTGCTTGACGATCGAAGAAACGAATGAACGAGCGGGGGTCGGGTTTAGAAACTTGCGGGCGAGTTGTCAGGGGCAAGAGGTTCCGCGGCGAGGGATGATGTGCGCCCTGCAACAGATTGAGTAGGACCACCGAATAACAATTGACCTGCCGCTCCAAAGGTAACCCGGAGATGCTCGGGGGATAGCTTAGAAGTAGGCAAGGGAGGCGGGAAAGGAGCTTTAAATTCCAATTTAAAAACTGCATCGCAAAGGCTTCGTTAGATTTTGAATTGTTACAAAGGCCTGGAGTGAGCTGACATTATTGGTAGTTGTTCGACGGATTGTTCTTGCGTTCACTGGTCCTACCAGAGCGCCGGTGCCGATCCTGGAGCCTATCAACTCTGACTCTCCGCTGAGAGTTCCGCAATTTCCGCGAAAATCTCGCGCGACTCTTCATTAATCTCCTGTGCCAGTTGTCCCCGTCTGTAAATTTGAAGTCAGTAGTCATAGCCTGCGCCTGTATCTAAACAGAGCGAGTGGGAACGCACCTCTTGTTCGCATCTGCAATCGCTTGATTGAAATCTTCCTCTGGGGCAAGAACGGCCAGCCGACGCAGCTGATCTCTCTGGATAGTCTGAAATTCACAAAGTCGGATCAGAAAGTTGACATACTAGCCGCCGCTGACTGCGTCCTCACCTCTTTCAGCCTCTCGACCTCCAATTTCTCCACGTTCTCCAGCACGTCCGCCAAATCCTCCCGCTTAAAGACGACTCTCAGCACAGCTTGTAGCGTATCCACCTCTTGCTGGACTTCCAGCAATCCAGTAAATCCGATCCTCAGCACCTCGCCGAGCTCGACCTGATTCGGAGGTCGAATGGCTTCAGTTGCGCAAGTTGAGGCTGATACGGCAGTTGGAAGTGTTTCGAGTGTGGAAGGAGTATTTGAGAGGAAGGAAGAAAGAGCATCTTCCAGCTCTCGTTGAATGTCGGCTCGCGTTTGTTGCGCGGTGCTGAATGCTTTGAGTGTTGCCAACAGCGTCGTTGGGGCCGGTGGAGGCGCGCTGGGCGTAGATGGCTGAAGATTTGGGGTTTGGGACATGGTTGCGCAAGATGGTACTTGGGGAAGGCAGCAAGTTGGAGATCGCGATTTGTTTACGAGGGCCGCGCGTCCACGGCGTGCTTACATTATCCTTACACTTTACATTCGCAAGTTGTTTGTATAAACTTGAACGCCACGGATCCAGTACCCTCACCACAAATCTGATCGACTCGCCAACGCCCATCCGCTTCTCATTGATTGCTGTCAGAAGCTCTCAGCTCAGCCGCCAGTGCCCCACTTCTCCGTCAAAGCCCCCTAAATCGCAGCCCAGCCCGCGTGTCGGGCAAGACCTTCAGATCGCAATGAGAGGAGGGGAAACGCAAAGCAATTCTCAGCTGCCGCGGGCGGTTTCTCTCTTGCAACCGGCCTCGAATCGCATTTCTCTTACCGGCTTCTGCCCGTTGTGCGGCGCTGGCGGCTACGCCTCCTGGTCGCTGGGTACCGACGTTATTTGATCTCTTCCGGGAAGTCTTAAGGAGGTCAAGGAGGAGCCGCCGTGCGTCAGCCGCTCGCGGGAAGATGAGGGGACGGTCGGGATAGTAGAGTCTAGACGAGCGTGGGCCATGTCGGGCACCGAAGTTCGGCAGCTCCATTACACACGGGCAGCACGGCAGCTTGCATATTTGTGCTAAAGAGAGAGTGGTGTCGGGTGTGACTGCTGTGAGGTGACGGGGCGTTGCTTGTCAGGCGATCGCAATCGATTTACAACGCAGGTTATGCCGGTGCGTTTGTTTCTGCTTCCTTCTTCACTATATTTTGCTAGTTTCTTCCTCGTGAATCCGCTACACTCGAGAGGGCACGTACATTGGCGTTGATGCCAGCTCTGCCGGCAGGTTCGAGTGTCAATTCAATGGATGAAATTTTCAAGGGTGTTTTGCTGACGAGAGAATTTCACGGAAGGCCAGCGGTTGATGTGATGCATTTTTTTTTTAAATCGGGGAAAGACAATGGGTCCGCGATTGTTGAGATTGAGCAGTGGACGTTTTGGCCGTTGACTGGCGGTCGAGCTTGTGGAGAAAATTTTGACGGCAGGCTAACTGAAGGTACTGCAAGTTCGAGTGTAAGCCTCATTCATCAAAGTAAAGCTCAAAGTAAGCTACCGAACACTGCCTACAGATAGATTTTGTTCGCGAAAGAGCTGCCTTCGCCGCCTCAGCGCTCTGGTGTCAAAGTACTGCAGAGCTTTGGAATGCAAAGAGCTTGCCGAAGAGGACTCGCTTGCTGTCGGTTGAAGAAAGTAAAGATCTATTTGACGAAGATGTAGCCCACACACTTCGAAGGCTGGAGAGGTGATGCCGTCGCAATCCCGCCATGACCCCTTCATCGACCGTTCTAGGGATTGTCTCGGAGATTCAATTCGGAATCTTCCTATCTGAAGCTGCCAAATATGGGGCACCTCGTGCGGGTGTCGGGTGATGGTGGAGTCATGAGGCCGAGTTTGTGACGTCGAGGGAGGCATCGGGAGGCCTATATAAGCAGGCGCTCTTCGCTTCTCTCTTCCTTCCTCACTCACCACTTCCCGGTCCGAGTCTGTCAGCTGAGCCTCCTTCAATGTCCATCTCTCCCGGCGCCCACTACCTCAACCTTCGGACGTCCTTCTGTTCAGTACGCTCTGTCTCGACCGTCCTCGACGCCCGATTATTCGCTGACCCCTCGTGACATTCAGCAGCACAATCGCATCTTTCACGATAGCCATGTATAGCGTAATACTCAACTCAGCTCCAAGGAACACTTCTTCATCACCACTACGTCAAACATTGGACGCCTCGAGTACAGTACGCTTTCTTCGAAGACCTTAACGCCCGAATCCTTTTGACACTTTATTATGCAGTAGTAAAGTACAGCCACCAACCTCGATGTCATAATATATCATATTCTCTCCACGTCGGCTTCAGCAAGTATTCCTTCATCGTCAGTCTTTAGCTTTTCACTTGACGTGCAGGCCCCCGCTGACGTCTCTCTCTCAACTCAGGTCGTGGACGCGCACTGCCCCTCACCACCACCCGACACTGGCACCTTCGAGTGAAGTGAAACCTCAAAGCGTAAGTCTGGTGGTGCTTTTTCTAGGAACGGGAGGCTCACCTTTTTCTATTCTTCTCGCAGTTGCCCCACCGTCCTCCGCGCATCTACTCAAACCAATTGTCTTACCGACGCCACCACCACGCCCGCTTTTGTGTTTTCAACGTGAGTCTGTCTCTTTACTGTCTCACCCACAACAACGGATGCTCATCCATATCCTCCGTGCAGCTCATTGTATACTTCCCTACATCTTTCCTTTTTCAAAGCGCTTTCTTTCGTGGGGTGGGGGTCGGCAAGCCACAAGAGGACCAGAGTGATCGACAAAGGTATGCATCGCTGGTTCAAGGACGCGTGCCGTATTTGGTGCATCCAATACGGACGTTGGATTCCTTGAACCCATGCAGAGTCCTGCGAACGTTGAGCATGGAGCTTCTCCTGTCTTCGGTCGTGATTGTCGCTCTGGGCCTGTTGGAGGCTTGCCTTTTGTATACGAATGATGTGGTATATAGTTTAGAAACAAAGTTGCCCGTTTAGCATCATGAACTGTTGTTTTGCCGATCCTGGAGCCTCGAGCTCATTGACGCCTCATTGAAAGCGAATCCTGAAGATGTCGAAGGTCACAAGAAACCACACAAGGGCAAGTAATATATATTTCACACTGCTCGCAAATCCAGGTGCCAGTGACATTAAACTCGAATTCGCTTCTTTTGGCTCGGCGTCCGTCCAATTGACTAGGAAACTGTAATAATTGCAAATGTCACTGATTCAACGTCCTGTACTTCACGTATCTATGAGAGTATCAAATAAAAAGCCTTGAACTAGCTCCGTAGTGAGAAAGAAAGTCAAAGGGAGAAAGATGACCATTGTCGGGAGCCAGCTCCGCACAAAACTAAAAATTCCTTGCCTTCAACGTTCCCACCGATTCCTGGCTCATCATTCTCCCAATAGCTCCTACTGGAACGCTACTTTCCAGTGGACTACCAGTCCTTGGTGGAGGTGATGTCGGGTGATACGCTTCGCCTGTGGAGGGGTAGGCTGGCGAAGAAAATGGCGCAAGCTCTTCGGTACCGTCTGGTCTGGGCGAGCGAGAGGGTTGAGAAATAGAAGGATAAGGTGTGATTCGGGAAGGCGGGGCGGCAAAGGCGGCTTGAGGTGGGAGAGGTGGAAGTGGCGGCGCTCCGTAGGTGTCGTCTGAAAAGATGACGGCCGAGTCATTAGTCAAGAAAATGAGGAGAGAGGAGAGGAAATTGAGGCCAAAAAAAAACCCCTACATTGATAAGCCGCATTCAACTTCACCGAACTTCCAGCGGAAGCGAGTGAATCCGACCTCGCCAGATTCGGAGAATCATCCCCCAACTCGCTTCCCTCGCCCATCTCAACTCCCGCTCCGCCCGTCCTCCTAGTTCCGAGCGGATTCAAAGTGGAAGCTTGAGCGCTGAATTCTTGACCTGCTGCTTGAAGCTCTGGCCATTTTATGTTGTCGTCGTCGTTGTCCAGCGAAGAGAAACGACGTTGAGAGCATTTCCAGAGAATGAAGACTAGGGCAATGATGAAGACGATTCCCTGCGATTGTGTGTACGTTTTAGTGGAAAGGTCTTAATGTGAGTGGGAAGGCTGAGGACATACGCCAATGACTCCACCAACGATTCCCCAGGTCTTTCCAGTCGAAGAAGAGCTCTTGGTTGACTTATTTTGTACTTCACTCGAGACAGCCGTACTGGTAGAAACGACTCCATCCGAGTTTGTTGAAGTGAGCGTCTTTGTCTCGTACACGATCGTTTGACCTGTCATTCAGGGGTCTGATTAGTTCTGCAAAGCGAAGTGGAGGCCTCAATTTTCGGATGGGCGTACTAGCAGTCGTCTTAGAAGATTTTTGTGAGGAGGATGAGAGACCAGAAGAAGCGGAGCTTGCAGCTGCCCGGGTGGAGCTCGACTGGGCAGAGGAAGCCGATGTGACGTCGCTGGCGGCCAGAGGGGAAGTCGTGCTGGATGTCGAAGAAGATGTGTCGAGAGTCGGGGTGGTAGATGATGCTGCTGGAAAGTTGAAGCAGTCAGTTTTAAGAATCATGACATCTGCTTTGGTCGGAGAACATCGGGCGGTGTCGCTTTTCTCTTTTGTGAAGACTTCGCGACGCAAGTCCGCGGAGGAACGCCTGGCGTCGAGGAACGCAGGATGAAAGCAAGCCTCGCCTAACCAAACCTGGAATGCACGATACCTGACGCAACTGACGCCAAATCCTAAAGTAGTCGACCCAGTCTAGCCAAGTCGCTTCCATTGACGTGATAAACGACACCGCCCACCCGTTCCACACCACTTCAAGTTCTGTGCTCCTCGGCCCCTGCAGCGAAACACGTCGGTCCCAACCAAGGTGCTAAGCATCCATCCCAGTGCAAGAAGGAGAAGAAAGAAAAAGAAAACAGGAGCACAAAAGCAAAATGCTCACCGCTAGTGGTAGTCTGCGCAGTCGTTGACGTCTGGCTCGAAGTAGGAAGAAGAGTTGGCGTGGTGGACGTTTCCAGCGGTGGAGTAGTAGTCGAGCTGGTCGTGTCTGTGGTTGAGCTGGAAGACAAGGTCGATGCTATTGCTAAACTCGGCGAAGTGGTGGTCGACTTTGAGGTTGCTGTCTGGGACGGGTCCAAGACGGCAGACGCGATGGATTCTAGCGATCCATTGATGTCCTGCCTTCGTTGGAGATTCAAGAAGGCTATGGCACTGGGATGCCGGCGTGTGATGGTTGCGAAAGAATTTGAGGGCGAGGCGGCGAGTGCCAGGTTTGTCGAGAGGGAGAGGGCTGCGAGTGCGACGAGTGGGAGGACGGAGTACATCGTTGATCTCGCCTGCGAGGTGGGTGCGTGGTGGATGCTTTGGAGTCCAGCTGAGAGGCACCAGGCCGTATTCTTTTCACGATTTCGATCAACGACGGGACAGTCAAACCGGATGCCGGCCTGGGACAAAAGGGTTGGATGAGAATCGGAACTCCGGCGCGTGGGCCCGTGCCTACAGAATCAGCCACTGTTGGTCTGAACGACCGAAGACGCACAATTTCGCATGATGTTGACTCTAAAGGGCTCTCATTGGACACCTCAAATTCTTCCCCTGAAGTCTGCAAGCTTCGGTTTTTCTCAACTTCTGACCGAGTTTTCTGAAGATAGCGTTGAACCGCACGAGGCTGACACCACACCTATTTCCGAAAAGCTCTTTCCTTGAGAGATGATGTATTGACCTCGTAGTCGAACTTCAAGTTTCATCATTATGAAGGGACTCATGCTCTTACAGCCCCTCACTATCCCCTCCGCTCCCCTCACTCCATCTCGTCGTCTCCCTCTTTTTCCTCTCCCTAATCCCAAGACTGGCGACCAAAATGGCCCATGCGCGACCCATAGTTTCCCAAAGCTCCGAGTCAGCCATCTCAAGCGCCACCACGTCCTG
Source organism: Phenoliferia sp. Uapishka_3 (assembly GCA_035521515.1). Lineage (NCBI taxonomy): Eukaryota > Fungi > Basidiomycota > Microbotryomycetes > Kriegeriales > Kriegeriaceae > Phenoliferia > Phenoliferia sp. Uapishka_3. The sequence goes on from JASZXU010000037.1 coordinate 12,509, forward strand.
CCATAATCCATGAACCAACGCCACTCTTTCCAATAATACTTTTGACGAAACTTGAGAGAGCGATTCGGCCATCGCGGCTGCGTCTGGTGGGCCAGGATCCGGAGGATTCAATATTGAAGAAAGGGATGGTGGTGGTCGTGGGATTTTTGGAAGAAGGGAAGAGAGGAGGAGGGATGGGGAGGCGAGGTAGATCCAGGCTTGAATTATTGGGACGGCGAGGGAAGAGGGGAGCGACAGCGGCACGACCGGGAGGTGGGAAGGTGATGGGGAAGGTGAAGTGGGAAGATTGGATGATGAGTGCTGTAATGAGGGATGAGAGGAGAGGATCGAGAGACCGGGAGATCGAGAGGCGAAGACGAGCCCGTGGACTGGTAGAAGGAGCGTCCGTGGCGAATCAGGGGAGGAAATGGCGAGTAGGTGCGACGGCGAAATATGTGGGGCGGCTGTGAGAGTGGATTGCGAAAGAGCTGGAGGCCGACATTCAATCCAGTCGGGCAGCTGAGGACCTGGAGGCATGATGATGTTGGTTCGCGTCGCGGAGAGCAGCAGTGGCGCTCCAAGCTCTCGTAGTCTTGCCACATAGTATCCAATGCTATCAAGATCTAAGCAAGTCAGCTTGCGATTGCATTCATTTTGGTTCCTATCACTCACGGGACATCTTTCAATTGCTCATCCACGATGAGCGTTGTCAAGTCGACGTCTGAAAGGCCTGCAGGAGCTGGCGGGAGCTTCGTAGGTAGGTGAATGGAGTTCGCTCGAGCAGGGAAGCCATGCACTCCGGATTGATCGGAAAAAGATCTGGTCTGTGATGTCGTGCGAGAACCTTGGGAGATATGACTCGGGGCTATAGAGTCATACGACTTCGTGGAAGAAAGGGTCGCCCTGGAGCTTGTAGGCATTTGTCAAGTACCAACTTGGGTTGCAATAGAATGCTGTGAATGGAACATGTCGAGGTAGGGATTCTGACAGAAGCTGACTTCACCAGCACATCAGAACCCGGACCCCTCCGCTATGTCCTCGAGGAGCTTGCTGAGTCAGGAGGCGATGCGCAGACTTCGAGGGAGTCGGTGCGATTAGCTGTTCGGGTCGATCCATTGAAAGGCGGAAGTTGAGATGCCCTTGTGCCGTGCGGAAGAGTGCATCCAGGAGAGAAAGTGGCGAAGGACGCCCGGGGACGACTTTGTCGCGAGCTTTGACCTCCGCGAGCGGGAAGCACGGCAGCAAAAAGGGTGTGATCGCGAGGCTAGTCGGATTTTCCACTCCATGGTCGATGACAAGGAAATCTTATTGACAATTTCAAGCGGTACTTCTTCGGGCGAACTCGATGAGCGTCCTCGTGAGCCTTCCAGTCATGCCGGCGAGATTGTAACCTGTGGTATCATAGAACTCGGTCAGTCGAGCATAGTTGTAAAAGAACGGAAGCATATACCTCCATCAGATTTCCCGAGGTCCCTGTAATAGAGGGGATGGTTGAATTGTTGAATGCGCAGACGACGAAGATGGACGAGACGTACATTGTACCGGCGATGTCGCAATGCGCCCAGCGAATCAGTTTCTGACCATCCTCGACTTCAGCGTCCTTTCCATCGACGATGAGTCCGTCCACAAAACGCTTGAGGAAAATGGCAGCAGTGGCCGCGCCAGCAAGGCGACCTCCCGTGTTGCAGAGATCCATGCCTGTGCCGTTAATCTGTCCCATGTACCCTCTAAGACGCGCAAAACAATAAATACTCAGCTTGAATTTCGTACTTATCAAACCAAGACTTATCGAGTCGAGAAGAACTTACTCGTCTAATGGCATTCTCCAGACCGGATCGCGCTCACTCGCGCCGGCCTCGTTGAGCTCACTCCATAGCGTGTCGTCGTTGCAGAAGACTCCTGAATATTGCCTGGATGGGAGTAATGGAATTAGCGGAGTTCTGATGGATAAAGTGGCGAACGTGCTGGCCGAGTGCGATCATCATTGCGCCAGTAAGAGTGGCGACATCGACGACTGTGTGGGGCTTGAACTGCGAAGTTGCATAGTAGAGAGCATCCGCAAGGACAAGGCGACCCTCAGCGTCCTATATTATCAATGAGTTGGTCAGGACCGAGAATATCGTTCGCCGAGCAAAGTCACAGACGGTGTTGTCGACCTCGATCGTAACACCATTTGCAGCGACCACAATGTCTCCCGGCTTGGTAGCGCGACCACTGTTGACATAGTATGAGGGTTAGAAAGAAAAGTCGACATCGAGCGAATGTTGTCGATATATTTACCTCGGCATGTTCTCAGTCAAAGCGCAACACAACACCAAGTTGACTGGAATCTTGAGCGACGCGATGGCCCACGCAGCTTTGACGGGAAATTGTCATCAGCGTAGACCGTGCGACCCTTTCAAAACGCAAGAATTACCTGACATAGTGACGGCAGCTCCTCCCATGTCGGCCCTACGTGAGCGACAACATTTTAGTGTGAAAGACGTCAGGCCGGGGTAGCGAAGTTTGATGGTCGAACCTCATGTCCTTCATTCCGGCTCCACCCTTGATTGAAATTCCACCACTATCGAAGGTCTGAACACGAAGGAGAATACCGTCAGAAAGCACAGGGGGGGAGAGAATTCGGTCTCCACTCACAATTCCTTTGCCAACGAATGCGATGGGGGCTTGCTCGATGATAAAGTTAGTAGTCTGCCTCTCATCGTCATCAAGCCCAAATAATTCCCACTCACCAGCATTCTTGTCAGCGGCACCCTTGTAATGCAGCTCAAGGAATCGGAGAGGCTCATCACTTCCTAATATCACCGACAAACACACTTAGCGATTCTGCAGCCATGATGTAGGCCGACAAGGAAACTCACCGCGAGAGACGGAAATCTGTTGACCGAGAAAGACTGTCAGCAACATGTGCGTCAAAATAATTGGATACTCTCGACTTACGAAGCTGCCCATCTTGTGCTCCTCAGCCCAGGCTGGATACAGAAAACTTGTCAGCTTATATAATTAAGCGAAGTTTTAAGGTGAAACGAACCAAGATCACGCTCGAATATCTCAACGTTGTCGAGACCCTTGAACTCCTCCTTCGCTCGCTGGCAGAAAATGGTGGGCGTCATGCGGTTTGCGGGTGTCTCCTTGAGCTCCCTCGCGACTGTTTGAGCAATTTTCGTTTGAGGCGATAAATTCGGGGAAGAAGTTCCGATATGTGAATGGGTTGAAGACGAGGTGGGTGGAGTGTCAGTGGCTGCTTTCATGTTGTACCTCGACGAAGGACTGACGGTTCTGCGCCTTGGCATCTACAGACGGGAAGGAGGTCAGCTAAGTTTCGGAGCTGAACCCTCAAGATCAAGACTTACAGATCACTCCCGTCTCCCAGTCGAGCTTAATTCTGCCATCTGCGCCACTCTCGCTCGACAAGGTCCCAGCGTTCTCTCCAAGCAACTTGATATCAACCGGCTCCAGCTTTGCTTTAGCGTCTGAAGTAGTCTTGAGGTTCCATGCAAAAGAAGCGAGAACGGAACCAACAGCAGCACTGTGGGGCGACTCGATCGGGTCGACGAGCCAGCTCTTCGATCCAGCGGCCTTCATAGCGTGCGTAGCGACAGCTGCCTGTGATTCCAGCTAGTGTCAGCGCAAATCACCGGATTGCCATGTAGCTAAGGCAGAACTTGCGTTCCTCCTGGCCAGCTCCTTCGCCGCGTTCTCCTCGCTCTCCCCACCCTTCTTGACGCTTTCCTTCCCGGCAGAGATGGCAACGACAGTCCTGTTGTCTACACCGTAGAACGTCCTCGCCTCTCCAGCCTTTCCAGATGCTCTCGAAGCCTTCCAAAGGCGCTGCACTTCGGACTCGATCGCTGGCGGAGCAACTTCAGATACTTTGATCGCATCTGTTCCTTTCACTGAGATGTAGACGTCGGACATTGTGGAGATCTTCTTCGAGGCGAGCAAGTTGATTTGTGAGAGACCACGCGTTGCTCGAAGCATTGAAGAACAACACCGCGAGGCCCACGGTACGCCGAGACAGGGCCAACTGAAGTAATTATAAGGCCGGGTAAGTCCACACTCCTTGGGTATCACCGAATGTTTTACTGCATTCTTGCACATATATGTATATCCACGAACGATGAAAGCTTCGGATACTAACGGACGGCAGGAGTATTTCTAGGGGTATCCGTGGGTACTGTTCAATCAGATAGGAACTCGGGGGAAGTAAAAGCGAACGACGTGACGCCTGTTCGAAGAAGAGGGTGAGAAGCCACTTTTGAAACGGAACGATCGAGTGAGCTCACGACGAGTCTCAATTAGGTGATCGCTTGTCCGTTACGCCGTCGAGCATCCTTGAGTTGCTGAGCGACGTCTGTCGGCTCTTTTCTGTGAGCTCAACCTTGGCGTACCAAGCACCGCCTGCGAGAGTGAGGGTAATGCCGAACATGTTGGTCGCGTTGAGTTTGATGTGGAAGATGATGACGGCCAGAACAATCGTGAGGACTTGCTTCACGTTGGCTGGAGATTTTGGAAGTCAGCCCAGCACCCTCCAGCTGCGAGAAAAGGGATCGAACGCACCAGCAACAGTCATTGTAAGGGCACTCGTTTTCTTGTTGGCGGTGAAACTGACGACGTTGAGACCGAAAGCGATCACTCCGTTCACGAGAAGCGCAATCGCCTTGCTCCTGGTCATCTCCGTCGCGCCATAGATCCTCACGCGGTCGAGCTCTCCCGAGTACCAGCCCCATAGGACACACTGCATGAATGCCAATGGACTCATTCGGATAAGGAGATCAAGCGGATGCAGCTTCAGTCGACCAACTTGAACCTGGAACGAAATGGGGTCAATTCCAGCTCGTATCAAAAGCGATACACCGCCTTATACGCACTCGGTTGGTAACAATCGTCTTGACAGCAGCAAGGAACATTCCGAGCAAAGTCAGGATGAGGCCACGCATCGTGTAGTTGTACTCTCCGAAAGTGGCGAAGACGACTCCGAGAACGACGGGGAGGAGGGAGAGGTAGGTATCGCGGGAGGGACGCTTGTGCAGGAACATGACCGAGAGAACAACAGTCGCGAGGGGAGTTAGCGCCCTAACACATTGATGAAACTGCACAACAAAGCATAAGCAAAGTCGCCCGCCCCCGGCAATTCGCAACGAAACAGAGAGGACGCACAGGGACCGTCACAAGATGCAAACTCAAGTTCGATACCGCAATGTTGATTGTGTAAAGGGTCGAAAAAGCGACCATGATGACACCTTCTCGAGTCGTGAGCCTCGCTTGCGTAAAAAAGCCCCGGTTGAGCGCGACCTGCGTGCCGATTGTCCCGCTGAGCATTTGGATGCCCGTAAGCGTCCAGGGGAATGGGAACCCTTGTAGTACAAGTTTGTTGAAAAGGGTCAAGCCGAGATTGAAGGAGAAGTAGAGAATGAGCCATGCGGTAGGGGTGTCGAGCTGGCGGGCAAGCTTTGAGGATGGTGACGCGCGGGACGAGAGAAGATGGTGTGTGCCGACGGAAAAGGATGGGGTGTGCCGAGCTGAAGGTGTACTCTCAAACTTCAGCTGTGCGGCTGCTGAGCCTTCGAGGTGCGGCGTGGACGAGCCAGCACGATGATCTGGGTCGCCGACGGTGATTGCGCTCCATTGTCGGTCGGCTGGAGCTGCACTGGGCGAAGAACGTCTGATGGCACTCTTCTCGTCATCCCCAGGGAGCGTGGCTTGGAGGAGTCGCGGTGATAGACGTTTCGCCGGGGGAGAAGACGGGCGCTCCGCGTAGGACGGGTGGATAGCGGATGGAGTGGGAACGGGCTCGGGAGGGTTATTGTAGTTGATCGAGGGGTTTTCCTTGCTAAAAGGCCAGGTAGGAGTCATGCCACTCGCGTCGGGACGAGGTGGGTTCTCATCCAGTGGGAGGTACAGTGACGATGGCCTATTTTCGCGAACAAGGCTCGACTGCAAGAAAGGACTCTTCTTCTCGGCCTGACTAGGCGAAGTGGAGCGTGGGCGGGGTGCAGGAGGAGGATAAAAGCGATTAGGGTTCGTGTTTGACGTGGTGGAAGTAGTGGCTGGAGGGGCGGCGAAGGGAAAGGTGGTGCGGGTTGGAGAGAGGGGTGCAAATGGATCAAACCGCTTTATTGGAGTGCCACCTGGGGACGTAGTTGCCGTTGTTGTACTCATGTTGCTGTCCTCGCCGTTTGCTGCTGCAACTGTGTCTACCTCGGCACTAAGCTCACTTGCTGAACCGTCCGTGCGCTCTCGTGCTTGCCCGCGCTCAACGTCGTTTGGCCCGGCAGAAGGGGCGTGGAAGCTACCGGTGAAGTAATCAAGAGGTGGAGGAGGTGGGAACGCCGTGTGGGAGGGGAGAGAAGGCGCCTCGAGGTCGGATTCCGTGGGCACCGCGATTGATGGACTGCGGGCGCGGTCGGCGGAACGACGCTGTGACATGTCGAGGGATGGCTTCCTTGTCGCAGGGAGACTCTCTTCTGAGGCGGAGCGGGGTGGGGTTGGATAGGTGAAGGTACTGAGACCAGATCCCGAAGCTTCCAAAGTTTTGATCGGTTCTCCGGATTCGAAAAAGGCTCCAGGTGTCGATAGCGGGAGTGGGCGATTAAAACTCATCCAGTCTCACGCTGTCAGTCTTTGATAGGAAGAGAAGCAAGGTGAGACTGTGAGAAACAGAGAAGCGAAAAATCGTGATCTCCGCGGGTCCAACGTCCTCGGCCATACGCGTACTACTTCCAGCCTGGAGCTGGGGAAGCCTGGAGCATCATCGGGAAAATTGGCTCCGCATCAAGAAACTGTCAAGCTTGAGGAGAGCGGAAAAAACGAAATTTGTACTTCAACTAACAGTTCTTACATGCTCTGAGCTCTACATAGCTCGACTGAGCTAAGCTGAGCTCTAAGCACAGACTGCAAAATTTTCAGGGCGGGCAGAGGATCAGCCTTCGCAGACCTTAAGGTTTCGGGAACGCCCTCCGTATGTTTACCACGTAACCATTTGGTGTTTCGGCCCAGAAGACATTTTCATGGTCAGCAATTCTTACGGGTACTTAGAAGAAATGGCGAGACTGGACTGATAGAACGCTCCGGTCTCGTCGTTGTTGGGCCAGGAACGTCCTGGCTGTCACGCATTGTTCTCTCGAAGGCGAAAAGAAGCACCATCGGGAAAGGGGGACGGCTCAGCCTCTTTTCTAGCATGTCATAGATGGTAAGAATGTTACGGATTTCACCAAGGGAGCGAGAACTGATCTAGCAGCGCAGTTGCAGCGAGCGAGTTTGTCCCTAATGGCGCCCCCATTGGTTCTGCACCACGCAAGTTCGAAGTTAGCACCACCTTCAACAGTTGAGGAGGCAGCACATACGTTGGTTGATTCCAATGTTGTTCCAATCGACATGAGTGCCCAAAAAGGAGTACGCCTCCGGAGGTGTCACGCAAGTGACCAGGGCGTCATTCGACATTGGTGGCGTCGCGTGAGCCCAAAAGTTATGTCCAGAATCGCCACCTGCGGGCATCCCAAGGTCTTGAAAGAACATGCTGGAAAGCTGTTCGTAGTTTTGTCCTTCGAAGGGGGTGTTGGTGCCGGTGCCTTGGGGAAATGGGAGTGGTGCGACGACCTGTTGTTCGAAGTTGGGCTGGGTAGAGGGTTGGACAGCACTAGGACTCGGAGGCTTGAAGTCAAGATCCCGAGAGATGCGTTGCAACACCTGCCGAAGGAGTAGAACGTTAGGTCTGATAGAGATGAAGAAAGCAAAGACGAGAAGACTCACCTGCGCAAAAGATTCAATGCTGGCTTTTGCTTCGCCGCCGTTGGTCAAGGTCAAAGCAGCCCGCGTGACTCGGCGCTTTTCTACAGCCATAAAAAGCCCGCTAGAATATAACACGTGAGACAGGGCTTTTCAATTGTAAAGTAGACGGACCTGAGAATGCGAGCACCTTGCTGTACAACAGCTCGAAGGACTGGCGACGAGATTGACTCGTGCCTGCCGAAGATTTCGAACGCTGTCACGAGCGTTTCCCTAAATACATATGGTCAGCAGAACCCCTTTAGTAATCGGTGATGTCATACTTTTTGTTCTCAGTTTCGGCCTGGCTGTAGTCGCTGTCGATCGCACTGTGTGGAAACTAGTCAGTTAACGCAAGGTTGACGATGTGAGCTGGCACAACACGCGCTTACTGGAAAAGATCGCAAAACAAAACGATTGCTGCCCCAAGCTGTTTCAATTTACATCAGTAACGAAGTAAGGCGTGGTGTTTGGACCGGATACTGACCGCATGGTTGTACAGGAACCATACATTGTTCGTTACATCCAAGATGTTATGATGTGTGGCAATGACAATCTTATTGTAGAGGGGAAGGATGAGCTTTCTATCAATACGGAACCTTTTGTCAACACGGAAGCATCGCAATACTATATTTACCTTCGCAGAAGCAACGCATTGCTGGGTAGAGAAGCTAAACAAAATGGTCAGCCCTCTCCGTAGAGTACCTACGCTTGGCAAATTCTGCTCACCTGAACCGAGAGCTTTCGGTGTAGCCGCGAGTCATGAAAGGTCGATGGAGCCTCACAATACGACTGTGGAGTCCTTCTTGACAAATGTGCCGCTTCCAACTAAAAGCTCCGACGACGTTGTCAGCACTGATGGAGCTCGGTAAGATCTCAGAGCTTACCGTAACTGTGGACTCCTCTTCTCAATTTCGGTACGCTAACCATGTCGGATTTGTTAGCATTATCTTGCCCATAACGAACGAAGAACCCCGCTCACCTCCAGCTTCCAGTCATCAGGTAAGCTGTCGAGTATTTGACGATAGCCTCGATCCAACTCCAGCACGATTTCGTAAGAAAAGTTCCTCGACTCTGAGACGAGCTTATCGAAGACATGGCGACTCTGGGTTGCGATCGTGTGCTTTGCGTACTGCAAATGAGGTCGATGAGCTTGGATGAGCTGGGAGTCTGCGAACGAGGAGGGGAAGTTGGCAAACCTCGAAAGAGGCATCAGTAACGAAATTACGTGGTCGTGGGGTCGTTTGCCTTTTGCCGCATAAAAAAAAATCAGATCGAGTCGCCTGACTTTCGAAGTTCGCACACTCAGAAGCAGAATTCACCATTGAGTAGTAGAGAGATCGCAGTCATTGAGGTTGCTCAGAGGGGCCGAGTTGAATTGAGAAGTGTGAAGCATCTAGGAGAGAAGTCAGACCAGATGCAAGATAGGTGACATAGAAAGGTGTGTACATAGGTAGGGAAGCGAGTTGTGGCCGCACTGCAAAACGAGGGGTTTGTGACTCCATCCCACACTGAGACTTCAAATGGGCTCACAGCCAATCCATGAATACGAGAGCTCCAAATACTGCCAGGAGCAAAAGATTAACACGCTGAGAGAGGATTACTTTCGCCCCGACTTACTTCGCAACGCTCCCTCACGCTTGACCGAATTTTTGCCAGGAGGAAAGCAAGGGTCATCGGGCGGCATCCTGGTACCTCATAAGAATCAAAATCCTTTCCAATGTATTCTCTTTGAGCTACGCACGACTCTGGATTGTCGCCGAGTTGATGCAGGCCCAATATTTGCGCAATACGGATGGCACTCGCGAGCCAGGTGAGGAATCGATTCGCTTGCCCTCCAAAGCTAGCAATCTGGATAGCAGGAATGGTGAGCAGCTTTTGAGATGTGGCTTTCTCAGAAACAATTTACTTGAACGTATTGTCCGAGCAAGATGACAGTCCTAGATAAACAGGGGTCAATTTGCTGCAGCGTTCAGAACATTGAAGTCAAGTTCCAAACTGACATGATAGAGCGTGCTTGAGGAGCCCCGAGCCAGTCACCGAGAGAAAGGAATCGTTGGGCGGCGGCGAACCACTGCAGAGGTTGATCTGCAGGCGCGTTCACGGGCGGCTCGTCGCGCGGCGCAACTGGCCTAGAGCGGATGCCATCGAGCGAAATGGCCAGTACCTGCATTCAGAAGCCGATAAGCTGAGGAATCGAGTCAGTGCTCGCTGAGACGTACAATTGAGTAAAGTGCAAGCCAGATAGGATCGACGTCCTGTCCCTTGTTTGCTTCACACATTTCCCAGAAGCGATCCAGCTCGGCATCGAAAGACGTCCGATGTATGACATAATGAATCCAAGAGAACTCGAGGAAGTACTGCAGTAGCGTAATGGTAAGTTAGATCACGTTCAGCTTCGTGTAACTCCGCAGAACCATACCTGCACCATATTTAGAAATTAAGCAATATAGACAAGCAGAAGACCAAAGTCACCAAGGGATTCACCTTTTCCACCAAGAAATATGACACTTCCTTCGATGGGAGCCCTGCCAGGGCCTTTCGTATTGCCACCCGCTTCGCAGCCTCGACGTCCTCGACCGTTGCTCCAAAGTCACAACCAAGCTGTATGCCGTATGACATGAGAGCGTCAGGATCCACAGGAGAGGAGACTATTGAGGTCAATTCTCTTGTCAATTCTGTCCGATAGGTGGGTACTGATTTCGGAGAGGTGGTATCGAGGAAAGGAAGCGAATCCGCGGTGTTGTACCGGAACTGCTGAGCCACCCCAGCCTGGCTCCCGAAAGCAGTTGCCTCGAGATTGATTGCAGCTTCTTCGGTGTCGGATGTGGGTTCGCCGTCCCGAATGATTGACAGATCCGAGCGGTCCGGACTGTACAGCCCGTGCGGCGTCGGATCTGCAGCGCTGTGAGGAGACAGCAGTTGTGGCTTTGGCGCTCCTGCTCGTAGCTCTGGTGGGAGAGTCTGTAGAAACTGTTCCACCTGGGCAAGGCGTCCCGTGACTTTTCTAAGGTCCGCCGACAACGCGAATAGTTGCGGCTCCGGTTCGATACGAGCCTCCTCCCAGGTGCATTCGTGAGGCTTGTTTCGCTTGATACAAGCAATACACGGAATCTGATCGAAGAAGGCCGATCAGCGCCCACTGCACCCCGACTGAGCCCCGACAGGGAGCAGTGCGCAAAACAACAATGCAACGACGCACTTTTCGATCGCACTTGATCTTCTTTCGCTTGCAGCTGGAGCAAGATAGTGCTTGCCTGCTGCGTTTCTTGCCCTCTGCTGTGGCATCTTCGTCGTCCGACCCGCCTGCAGCGCCAGACAGTCGCGCCCGTTTGACTGAAGGTCCCTGCGCGGTGCCGCTCGCCAGAGGAGCTAGATTTGCTTCTGGTGAGTGGACAGGGCGGCTCGGTTGGGGACCTGTGCTGTTGGTACGAAACGGAAGGGGGGAGTATGGAGCTGAGTTGGCGTAGAAGTGGGGGGCCGAAGCGGCCGCTTGCGGCTGAGACGGACGGGAGAGGGATGCAAGGGGATGGGGTCGTTGAGGTTCGTTCTGTCCCATCTTGAGTGTATATAACTCTCAACGGGACCGTCGTCGGTTAATGTTGGGTCTTACGGACCGTTCGGGAGCGACTGGCGATTGTGTCGCCGCGTCCCTGCGAGTCCTATGCAGATGACACTCGGGTAGAAAATTGAGAAGCAACGACTCTTCATTTCCCATCAACTCTCTACTCTGTATCTGGAAGAGCTTCTTCACTATTTGCAACAGGCTCTCCCATTTCCCGCTCCTCGTTTGCGGCGTCCTCGACTCCTTCGGACGCCAGACGTTCCATCTCCCGACGCTCAATCTCAATGAAATCTTCCAAGCTGTCCTCGTTATCGCTGGTAGGTACAGTACTAGTTCTACTTCTGGAGGTGGAGGCACTTTTACTTTTCTTTTTCTTGAGCTTCTTGACGAGTATGTCGATCTCCAGTTCATTGAGCCGGTCGTGATTCTTCCAAGCGGCAAAAGAGTGATTCTTTACGTCCCACGAGTCAGTCAGTATTCCGAACATTCATACTGTAGATGATCGAGGGGCAGACCTTTGATTTATTCTCCGCGGCTCGATAAGCATCCGAACCTCGTCCACACTTCAAGATAGCTGCTGCCAGTATCTTGTCATCCGCCATCGTAAATCCCCTCCGTCTGCCCGGTTGCGGTGGCGGCTCTTTCAGGCGATATGCTTCAAAGTCAAGAAGTCTGAACGCGCGCCCTCCTGCCCTCGTTTCGATGGCCACGGAATCCAAGATGTACGTCAGCGATAGCAGCGGTACACCTGAGGTCGAGGGGCAAGTATCAAGAATCAGATGGAGGTTCGAGCGGTATCAAAGCAGTAATTAACCTCGCTTGTTCGCCTTCCGCTTATATTTGTCCCAGGTCATGTCGAACAGTCCGGTTGGGAGGACCACGAAGTCGCATTCCTTGATTTTTGGGACGACAGATGACTTGTGATCCTGTATTCATCGAGAAAGAGGTTTGAATCAGCGGCAATCTCAGCGGTTGGGGAAACAAACTCACCTCAATCGCTATCTGGGCAGCTTTCTTCGATACTCGCTCCTGCCCCGTCGGCCACTTCTTCCTCGGCGGGAGCCAAAACTTTGCAGGCTTGAGTTTATCGCCGAAGGCCTTGTAATGAAGGAAAAGGACGCCTTCTGGGGCATGCCCGAGAGGATCCTCATGATCCAAGTCTGTCGAGTCGGTGCTTCCATCATCAGCACTCTGATCCGGATCGTCCACAGTTTCGGGTTCGGAATCATCTGATAGCGACTGGTCGACGTCGGAGTCCGAGGCGACCACTCGTTTCGGACTTGACTTGGCGTCGAAGCTGGATGCCTCTTTGCGAGACGTCCTCGCTCTTTTAGGTGGTGGCGGGGAGTCCGAATTGCTCCTTGAATCCTCGCGATATCGTCCTTTTGATTCCTCTCGACTTTCGCCTAATTCTTCCGCAACTACTGGAGACTCGCTCGCGCTCGCTCGAAATAGTGGCCCGTTCAAGTTCCGCCGACGCTCGTCCTCTTCTTCCGCAAATTTTTTGTCTTGCTGTTGCTTCGCTTGTTGCATCTTTTCCTCGTAATTTTTCTGTTTTCTCGCGGACGAGTAGACCACTGCCGGTCTTTTGCGTGATCGAGATACAATGACTCCCGAGTCGGAGTCCGCGTCCGCGTCCACAAGGTTTCTCTCATCCCCATCAATCTCTTCCACATCCTCAACCTGCGAATCTTCCGCCTCGGCATCATTATTGCACGAGCCTTGCTCCTCTTGGTCCACCGAGTCCTCGTCTGCGGGGTGTGCCCCTTGTGTCAACATTGGGCTATTGAACGCGACGCGCTTCCCAGGGCTCGTAAGAAGCTGAGCGACTTGGTCCGCACTATCATTGTCCTGTAACGATTCTTCGTCGAGTGGCGGTGGCGGTGGAGAATATATGGCAGGCGGGGCGCGACGCGAACTTGAGCGCGGAGTCGCGGTGGTGGACTTCGCAGGCTGACGACTGGGACGAGTGGGGGGTCCGGGCTGCGAGGATATAGGGTTTTGAGAGCGTGTATTTGGCGGCATTGGTGAGCTGGAGTGTAGCAGCCAAGCCAAAGGTGCCGAAGATGATGTTGCCTATACGCTCGGGCCACAGCGAAGCTCACACCCAAATTGCTCCCCTGCCGTTCTTTCCAAGTCACTCTCGCCTTTCAAGATGTCTGCCATGTCTGCGTGTGAGTCCCCAGCCCTCAAGAGCGTGACCAAAGACTAAACATGGCCCTCTCGGTTGCGCTCGTTCCATCTCAGACCTTCCACAGGCAGAAGGCTACCTTCCCTACTGGATGCTATTCGTTTCGTCCCTCGCCATCTTTAACTCGGTACAGAACTTCGTCACGACCAAACTCACACGAAGAGTTTACAACCGCTCGCCAGGATCAGGTGCGGCAGCGGCGACGCGACGCGAGAGGAATCGATGAGGGTGCTGATGGAAGTCGATGTACACAGTGTCAGGTTTGCAGGCCAGGACATTTGCAGTGTGGACCTTGGCTTCTGCGGCTATTCGGCTCTTCGCCGCCTACAACATCAGTGTTAAAGGGTGCGTCTGTAACAGATCTGCGGACGGGTCGTGAAGCGTTGACCGACTGCTACTTGTTCTTCCTCTTTGTGTAGGTTCTATGATCTCGCCTTGATCAGCTACGTCCTCGCGCTTGGTCACTTCGCGTCAGAAGCGCTCGTCTTTCGCACGGCTGGCCTCGGGCCAGGACTCATCAGCCCACTTATAGTGGCGAGTGCGTCACTGTTTCTGTGACTTACGGCTTGTTGGATACTGGAAGGAACTAACAGATTTTCTGCACAGGCACTTCGCTCATCTGGATGACTAAACGTGAGCGGATCCGACGCCACATAGTCCTGCGTGCTCTTCGGTACTGATGTCCTTCCACGTTATTTATCCCTTAAAGAATATGGTTTTTACGTTCAAGTTTAACTTTCTGAAATGGATAGGCTCCAACAATAACTTCGCGCGAACTATAGGCTTCGACTCCAGTCCACCGCACGACCGGAGCCTCAAACTCGTTCCGGCTTTCTACCCGACTTGCTGCTTTCTGATATACAAGCTAGTGGGAAGACCTGGTGCATCAACTGAATGAATTTGGGATCAAGTCGCAGAACCCTCATGCTCATTCGACTAGCAAATGCGATTCGCCTAGAGGCTGGCAAACCGGATGGCTACCGCGGCACGACAAGGTGCATAGACCTCCAATGTAAGCCGGAAGCAGCAGTAAGTCATCTTTCCATCCCTCGCCTTCTCGAACACCCCCTCTCGTCATTGTGAAGAAGGTTGATGCATTATCAGAGTGCAACGCGGCCGTGTCAAGAGCCAATTTTTTATAGGCCCGTTCAAGACTCAGTGGAGGCAGATTTTCGCGCCATTCGCTGTCCGTCCTCCTACTTCTTGATCTCTTTCGCGTCTGCGGCTGAGGCTGCTCCGATGGACGACCCTTCCGACCACGTCGCCACTCACTCTCAATCCGTTGCAATCGTGAGTTCTTCGCGCTCTCGGTTTGCCAACGAACGCTGATTATGCTGATAGTACACTTAGGGCCGGTTCTGGTGGGAGATGTTGTTTCGATAATGCTTTGGGGACTCTTAGTTTGCCACTACGGCCACTGGCGACACACAAAATCGTGGCAACGGATGAGCAACAGGGAACGATGGACGATTCACGTGGTGCTTTCACTCGTCACACTGTGCACCGCCCTATACGCACACCATATCTGGTTTTTTGGAACTCTGCCTGTGCAGACCATCAGCAGCCGCTAGACTGGGACGGCGGCTGATGCGTTCGAGCCTTTACTGGTCCTCATTGTCGCAATGCTTGTACAGGTCACGTTGATCTTTCGAGCGAGCAGAGTGAGCTCCCGTTATCGTTCATTTATGAGACTCAATGCTCACGACCTCGTGCTCAGGTGGTTGGTCCAATTATGTGGAGAAAGGTATTCGTGGGCGTACTACTCGCCGGCCTCGTGGTGGAATTTTTGGCGGGGCTCCTCAGCGGAGTGTACGTTTTGAACAGTCTAGGGATGGTTGAGCGGCCTAACAAACCCTCGCTTACTGTAGCTACACTCTTTATTACGCCCTGAACCCGCTGAACCTAAGCGCCACCACGCCCAAGCTGGCTTGCGCCCTTGGACACGGCAGAGTTTAGCTGAACCCCGTTTTCGCTTTCCCAATTTCCTCTTTCACGGCTTTGGCGACTTGGATGCTCACAGCGGCCATAATCGAGCTCTCCATTTCCATTTCGTGTGAGTACACCTCGCTGCCTTCCCTTCAATCATCAGCTGAACTTCTGTTATACACAGATCTCATCCTCCTGAGGAGTCGGCTTTGGACGCCCGACGCGAGTCAAAAGACAGCGTCTGTCTTCCGAATCATTGTGCAGATGATGCTGAAGAGTGCACTTTACACTGCTGTCCTTGCCGTCGTCACGGCGGTACTTAACTTTGTTTACGCAAACTACGACATTCCAACCGAGTAAGTTTCCCTCGTTGACTTCATTTCTATAGACACTGCTGAAGCCTTTTCGCACAGGGATATTTACTTCGCCTTCCCCCTCCCGCAACCCGTACTCTACGTGCTCTCCCTCTTTACGACCTTATCAGTCGGAGAACATGTAGAGGCAAAGCTTAGCAGCCTGTCGTCGGCAATTGCTGTACCAATTCCTTTTCAAAGTAAACTACATTCGTTCTCACGTTTTGGGGACCAGATCAACATTCAGTGCGTTTCGAAAGACCGGGACCTTTTATCTCGTGCGGTGCTGACTGATGTTTTTTTTTTCTGTCAGAATTGAGCATATCGTGTCCGTGGACCGACCCTCCTCAGTTGATTTGGAAAAAAGTCTGCGGTCGTTTCGGAAGGAGAAAGATGGCAAGATGATGGAGATGCAAATCTGTCCATAACTCGGCAATTTGCATGCGCGGTAAAGTTCTTCAGACTGCCTGTACGGGTGTAGAGTTTTGTGTCAGCTTTTCCCGCCTTTGTAACTGCAGCATTTGTGAGCTTGCGACCGTAAGTTATTCTCTCGCGTACTTGTATCATCGCTCGAGCCCGACACAACTTTGGTTTAGGCCCTTCGCGTTCCATCAAAAGAAGGCATCGTTGCCTCAGCTTGAGTACGTTGGAGATTGTGACGCTATATTTTAGTTTTGAGCTGAGTACTACTTCCTGCATCGTTCTGTCACCTGTGCTGTTAGACCATGTTTTGCGTACATGGCTCCGGCGGCCGGCGTTCATGCCAGCCGACTACCGTCTACGGGAGCCCCACATCTCGCTCTTCTGTGTCCACCTAATCCGGCGCCATACACCCTCAAGTCATTGCAAGCATGTCAGCTTCCTCCTCTGTCCCTTGGGCGACAAAGTCGGTCTACAAGCAGGCTCCTCTACCCAGATATAAAGACCTCCCAGGTGAGCAGTGCGAACACCGACGCTTTGCCCTCAACTAACACATTCCTTCCGCTGGAAAGTGAAGCATGGGCTTCCATGTGCATGGGATGTATGGGGTAAAGGCGATCAGCTAGGGACGATAAACCTTCTGTCGCCCGATGTCATTGCGAAGGCCGCCGCCTCCGAGATTCGCACTGGACATTTTGTCTCTCTCAACTTGCCCATCCAGCTTCCCTCGAAACCTAGCTTCCACCGACAGGCTCCTGCTGTAAAGCTTCTTCCCCTGCACAATGACATGAATCTCGTGTCTGTGCCGGTGAGGGATGACGAGATTCATATGAACTCGCAAGTACGACCTTTCGCGTCGGCTTACGTCGCCGTCTTGTGGACTGAGCGTCTTTCTTTGCAGTCAGGAACCCAGTGGGATGGACTGCGACATTTTGGGATTCTGAAAGGCATGTGCTTCTACCAGGTGAGTCGACTGACGTCGCGAGACTACAATCACTGAAAGGAATATCACAGGGGATTCCAAGTGAAGACGTTCGAGTGGGTGCCATCGTTGTAGATGATCCTCTCAATATCGATACGAAAGAGCTAGAGGTAAGTCACATATCGGAAAATTCCAACTGTGTCACTGATTGGCTGGATTAGCTGGGAATTCACCACTGGGCCGCGACGGGCATTTCCGGTCGAGGAGTCCTGCTCGACATGGTCAACTTCTATGAAAAAGATGGATCAGCTCTTCCCTACGACCGTAAGAGCCGCTCCCACTATTTGAATGCCTCTTTCAATTTAAATTTTTATTTTCCAGCCTGCACGACTCACACGGTTCCGCTCGCGGACATCAAGGCTTGCGCCGTTTCGCAGAACATCGTCTTCTGCACCGGAGACATTCTCATTTTGCGCATGGGATGGACGAGAAGATATCTATTCGAGAGTTCAGCAGAAGAGAAAGCGCATTGGGGAGAAGGTGGTAATGAGACATTGTGAGCTGGCGTTCTCAGAGCTTCGTATGACTCCCGCGCTGACCTATCATTCATCTAGCGCTGGAGTAGAAAACTCGGATGAGATGAAGGAATGGTTGTGGGAGAACCATTTCGCGGCTGTAGCGTCTGATCAGGTGTGTAGCAGAACTTTTCCTTAGACTAGTTCTTTGCGTGATTGACGTTCGGCCACAACTTCAGCCCGCGTTTGAAGCCTGGCCACCACGAGAAGGGCAAGTGCACCTTCATTCCACCGTAATCGCCATGTATGGGTCTCCAATTGGTACGGCTACTTCTGATCGTAAAGTGGCCGAGACGCGGTTCTGGAGGGATTTACTTATGCTGGTTCATATCACAGGAGAATTCTTCGACTGTGAGCGCCTGAGGTTAGTTGGAAAGTCGTTCCTCCCGCTCGATTCACTCACAGACCCCTTTAAATAAACTCGTTCCTGAAGTGAGGTCGCGAAAGAGCTCAATCGCTACACATTCTTCTTCAACTCGGCACCGCTCTGTATCCTCGGAGGCGCCGCGTCGCTCGCCAACGCTTCGGCGCTATTTTGAAGTTCTGAAGCGACAAGAAGTAGATTTGTTGTCAATACTAAGATGCCAAGTGTCAAAAGGGCACAAGAGAAAAACCCGATGCCGGAGAGGGTGTCCAACCCCACATGGCTCCTATCCTGGTATGTCCCGCAGCCAACTTCCGTCCACGCCTTAACCACCAACCACCCGCTATCTCAACAGAAATGTCCTTCCTTCGCACCTCTCTCCTCCGCACTGTCAGGACTCCTTCTCCCTCCGTTCGCACGCTCACTACTCTGGACCCTCTCCTCTATACGGCTTCAGCCACTTCGACCGGCTCAAGGGCTTCCGGCGCAAGCTCCTCGGAAGAGGGCAATATCGCCGCTGACATGGGGCTCCCCAAGGAGGTGAACCTTCCGCTCAGATGAGAGGAAGGAACATACGCTGATGGACCTGCTGTAGATGGGAGGGGCGAAAGGACCTCGCGGAGGACATTCCAATCCAGAGCAGCTGTTCGGCATGGCCTATTCCACATGCTTCCGTACGCTCAATAGCTTCAAATTCCTAATATCTGCTGACTACGCTCGTTACTGCCAGTGAGCGCACTCGGCGCCGTCCACGGCATTCAATCGCCGACTCTCAAGGCACTCCCAAAGTCCACCTCTGTTCGCGCCTTGGTTAGCATTGGAAAGAGCCCCAAGGGCGTTCCTGTGAGTGTTTGTCCTACAGCTGCTCAAGTACGCCTGATTTTGACTCGTCGATTCAGGAAGGCTTCCTTTTGGGTGTCGAACTCGAAATCGTCAGAGGCCCGTTGATGAAGGTTGGATTGAACGAGGAAGCGATGGTGAGGAAAGCGAGCATGCATATCCTTTCTGAATTGTGATTTGACCAGAAGAAACGCAGGTAAAGCTGGTTAAGGCGGCGCACGAGATGTGTCCCTACTCGCGAGCGACGAAGGGAAACATCGTAAGCTGACAACTAAAGATTCCTTAAGGGCAGTGAGCTGACTTGGTGTGTTATTGCAGGAGGTTGAAGTCAGGCTTGTTGACCACTAGAAAATAGTTTGGAATCCTACCTTTTGGAATGGTTTTCTCTCGTCAATCGTTTTGCAGTCCAGATATGCGCAACACCGAGTGGATGTCATGGTCAAGGCCACCGAACTAAGGTGCTGTTGATGTCCTTCTCATTTCAAAGTTTTCATGATACTGATGCGCTGCTTGGTGATGTGGATGATCGAAGTTTTGTGGGGCAGCTTAAGCGTGCGCTCGCGACATTCTACTTTGTTCGCAAAAGGGGGACCCCTTCCGGATGAGCACCACGAAGCTCTGAAAATCTACTGCCTTCCTTCTCTTTGGACTATTGGTGGCCACGTGGACCAAACGTGAGTAGCAACAGTAAACACCCGTGTCCCGCGTCAAGCATCGATGATTGAGTTTCGCCGCAGAGCATCGTCCAAGTAGCGGGCCAATCAATTGAAAGTGAGACTTTCAATTCGAGAGCAACATATCTGCGTCACACTCCATCCTGCATAGCTTACTTTCAGGGATGTTGGTAAAAGTTTCGCCATTTTTGCTTCTGCGCCCTGCAGTGACATTCAACTCACATTACATGTGCTCACTAGCGCTCACTGCTCACAAATGGCGTCCTCTCACAGCTTTGATAGTCTTTTGAGAGTATGGAAGTACAAGTAAAGTATGCGAGGAATCTCCGGAGTTGTTCTACGACTTGGAGGACAGAAACGTGTTGTCGAGGCAAGGTCGAGGCGTCGCAAGACTCGGACTTGAGTGGGAGGGTGGAGCTGAAGATCACGTACTGGGTTCTTAATTTGTTACGTTTATAAGTCATATTCGGGACTCGAATCTTGTCGAATAATATGTAGAATGTGGCAACATTTATTTGACAATCTTTTACCTCATGAACGCTGCAGGCGCCGATCGGGCGCAAACTTAGGGGTTATGCCATATCTCTCTCGTGTTGCGAGCAGCAAGGCTCTTCAAAACCAAAAAGTCAGCCATAGTTGAGTATTGAAGTATACACTGAGGAAGTACGAGGTCATTTGACTTTGAGAACTCGGCGAGGTCATCAGCCCAAGCCTTCTCTCTCACGCCTGTGGCTTCGCTGCCCCGCGCCATTGATCCGGTTCTTGATCTTCCCTCCACCCACCTCCCTATCAACTCGTCCCTCCAGTTCTACTCGTGTGCACATAGCAGCGCACAATCTAGCAATACACTTTAGGAAGAGACGGGCCACTCCAAGTTCAGCTGAGATCGGACTCGCCTGAAAGGTTTCGACTCTTCGACAACTGTTTACCTCGCTTTCCCAACTGTCGACATACATACATCGCGGATTTTTCTACCGATCTCACCTTATCGAGAAGTCGCTCTTGCGTCGTCGCCCATCTCGTCGACCTACCGCCGGCTACCCCAGGTCTCACCGCCGTCTCTGCGTAGGCGTGCACCCACTTCACAAGGTGCGCTTTATTTCCCTGTAGTGTGCTCGATTTCCCCTTCATCACCATCTATCCTTCGGTTTCCCTGCCCTTGAGCTGTCCAGCTGCGGGCGGCGACTGGGCCCTCATCGCGCCAGCCCAGCCAACCTAGCTTGTGAGCTGATTTGCTCCTCCCACCGCGAACGCAGACCTAGCAGCACAGCGACATAATCCTCTGCATACGTCCGAGGACCAGCCGAACGCTTCGCCTTCTTGCCTTCCCCCCCTTTGTGGCCAACTTCGATCTCCGCTCGTTGCGCATAAGCAAAGCTTGGGAAGAGCATGGCGAGCAGTCAGGTATGTCTGATCACCTGCTTCCAGGCGTGCACGATGATTCTGTAGCCAATCATTTCGTTCGCTTAGCAACAAGCGCCGACACCACCCCCGGGATCGCAACATTGGGAAGGCGATGGCACGCTCCACTCGTGAGTCCGACCCGAACAGCCGAAGTACGAGCTCTTCTGACCAGACCATTCTCAGCTACTGCTATGATTACATGAGGGTGCGCTGAGTTGGCAACCGCTATTGTCAGGTTTACGCGCTGACCGGGCGGATTGTTGTCAATTAACAGAAGCGAGGCTGGTCGGAGACTGCACGAGCGTTTGCGCGAGATGCTGGGATTAATGAGGATGAATGGAAGGGACCTCCCATCGAAGCGCCACAGGGGCTTTTGTACGAGTGAGTCTCACGTTCAAGCTGCCCGAGGAAGGGTCATCTCACTGACGCGAGAAATGACCTACTTAGATGGTGGTCTGTCTTCTGGGATGTCTTTATTTCGCGGTCCCAGAAGACTGGACAACGAAATGTTATGGCGGATAGCTATGTAGAGGTAGACCTCGTGGTTGTGGCATGACGAAAGTCAGTCGAATGGGACGCTGACCTCGCGCTAATTCCCAGGCTATGCGACAGAAGCGCGACCCTCTCGTCGTACGATTTAACCCTCCATCTATGACGCCTATCACTCTTCCTCGTTCTCTCACCCACGAGTCTCGAGGACCTTCTATGGGCGATCTCGGACCTGGACCCCGTTTCGTCGGAAATCCGGGTCAGATGGGGAGGCCAGGAGAGCCTGGACGACCTCTTGCCCCAGGTACTCGACCTCCTGGTCCCGCTCAGCAAGTGCAGTACCACCAGCAGCCGCCATTCTCGCAGGCCGGCCCCTCACATTTGCAGGGCGGTCCCCCGCATCCGCAACATTCGCAAGCCCCACTACCCCCCGGCATGCAAGCCGGCTCACCATACCCATCCGGCCTTCCTCAGCAACATCCTCTTCAGCCATACCAGCAAATTCCCCAGGCATCCTCCTCTTCTCAATCGTCGCCCCACCTAACACATATGGCCCCACCGTTCAGAAACCAGGCCGGTGGTCCACCTATGACTCTCCAGCAACGCCAAAACCACGAGGCGCAAAGCCACAACGCAATGGTGTATCAGCAAGCAATGCAGGTCATCGGACTTGCGGGAAGAGATCCAGAATCACTAAATATGGACGAACAGGTGCGGTAGAAGTGCCTAGAGCATTCGTTCCGCGCTGATGACCTATCCATTCAATAGAACGCTGTACAAGCCCACATTCGAAAAACTAGCGGAGGTCTCCCGCCCACCCCTCAGTCACAATTTCGCCCTCCACCTCAGCGCATGGCTTCGCAGCAACGAATGCACCCTGACGCTATGCAGCCAGGGACTCGGTTACCACCCGGCCAACCTCAGTATCCGGTACGTTCAAGCTTCTTCAAATTCCTGCCTTGCCTGATAGTTATCACCCCAGCCTGGGATGCAGCCTCCTCCCGTACCGCGACAGGATCCTAATCAGTTGATGCATCACCAACAGCAGCAGCAACAACAACACCAGCTTCAACGCGAACACATCAATCAGACCTCGCGGCAGCCTCAACAGCCACCGCCTGGCATGCCGATGCATGCTCAGCTTCAATACGCATCCAGTCAAGCGTGAGCAGACACCAATCCATGATCGAATCCGCCTACTGACCTAATCGCCCCCTCCCAGTGGCTCTCCTGCCTCTCCTCTCTACTCGGGGTCGCCCTACAACCCACCGTTACAGCTCCAGCAACACAGCGGTCAAGGGTCTCCACCGCCGTCGTTCGCTGCTCCAAGCAATCGAGGCGCTTACAAGCCTAGAGGGGGCGGCAGCACGGCATCCCTAAAAATGTCACCAGCAAACTCAAAGCGAGCTGGAAGCAGCCTCGAGGACCCTTCTCCTCGCTCTCGGAAGCGAACGAAGGGGGGCTCGAAAGACGACGACGGCATGGCGGTCCCAGAAACACCTCGTTTCGATATCTCTGGGCCACCAAGTCCTGGAACTGGCCCAATGCAAGGAGTACGTACTTCTTTACTTACTTTTCACTTAATTAGATTGGAGCCTAACTTGCCGCCCTTAGGCTCCGCCGTATCCAGCCGCGCGATCGCCATTGCCACAGGACGTCTCAAGTCGTGGCGCGTTCGATGCTCTGCAAACGGCCAACGCGAGAATGGCTCAACAGCAAGGGAATTCTCCTCACGACCTTTCCAACGGAGATGGTAATGTGCACGGCCCTGGGAGCGGGAATGGGAATGGAAATGGCTACCCGACAAATGGGGCGGCGAACGGATCGATCAGTCGGCCAGGGTCGTCGGCGTCGAACTACCTCATCCCCACAAATAATTTCTCATCCGACACGAAGCATTCTCCCGCCGCAACATCTCCGCATCCTATGACCGCTCCATCGGAAGGAGGCTTCGCCGACGTCGCGCCCAGCGCCATGCACATTTCGATACCTTCGCCTTTACCGCCTAGCAGCTTCCAACTAAATACCGGCACCGACATGACGCCCGGTGGCTCTCGACCCTTTGCCGGACACCCCCAGGTCTCGACTCCCTTACCCATGACCAACGGTGGACCGCCAGCCCCAACCCCCGACGCTGCCTCGTATCAATACACAGGCAACGACGATGACTTCCTCAATGCCGACCTGTCCGGACTGGACTTTGCATTCTCCACCTTTATTGACGACTCTATTTTTAAAGAAGATCCTTTGAGCGAGGTCACGCTGTCTTAGCAGAAACGGAAAGCGTGTGTACTGATCGGGTGATGTGTGTCGACTAGGGTGCAGGGGAAACATGAACGAAACTGCCCGCTGTTTGTACAATTATACCCTCGGAGCGTCAATCAAGTTTATCTTTGTCACTGGAAAGCGGATTTTGTGCGAGTTCTCGCTCTTCGACTCTCGAAATCGTTTGGGGAAACATCAGTCTCATTCCTTCCATTAAAATTTGAGACGATGATACATAAGCACCTAAACCTACAACTTGAGCATGTACTTCCTAACTTCGCCGGGGCGAACGGCCGCCGGGAAGGCTCGCTCGAGGAGGCCGACCGCTTGACGTCAGGTGTTGTCAGGTGTTCAAACGTGCTTTCTGTCGGCTTTCTCTCTTGCTTCCGTCCTCTACCTTACAATCAAAGTCGCAATGAGTTGCAGTAGCACATACCACACTTCAGCCTACAAGGAGGCAGGGTCAGCGTTGATGTCGTTCGCGCCCATCAATCAGATTCACCAGCATTTGTGTGCCTACCATACATACTCGTGCGTACAAAGTTCTCGGGATCTAATCAATAGTACTAACAGCTTGAGTAGGGATGATCCCACGAAGCCAGTTTTGGCTCATCACTTCTGTCGTTGTCTTTCGGAGGACATGCACCAGGTGGGAGATATTGCGCTTGTACCGCGCAGGAAAAATTGACTTCCCTCCTCCTCTCTTTCCAGTGTATCATTTACGACAGTGCAGAGGCCAACGCTCGACTCATAGGGATCGAATACATCGTCAGCGAGAAGGTGCGAAGAGGCCTCGCTCGTTTAACTTTTGGTTTTTCATGCTGTTGACCCGGATTCGTAGATCTTCGCCACTTTGGATGAGGAAGAGAAGAATTACTGGCATTCTCATCAGTATGAAATAGAGGTGCGCAAATCCTGAATATTCTTACGAGATGAGCCGGACTAACCCACCAGGTTGCCGTTAGTCGGGCTTACTACAGCTTGTGGCAAGTCGTCAGGCGTATCAATTTATTTGTCGAGGAAGAGCTAATCTAGGCTGTTGACAGAACAAAACCGGCGTTCCGATGAGTGTAGTCGACAAAGCTGAGCAACCTGCGATGCTGGAGCTTCGCAAGACCTACGGCAAGACGATTCACACCTGGGCCTTCGACAAGCACCCTGATCTTCCTTTGGGTCCTCCTTCCGTCTGAA
Source organism: Phenoliferia sp. Uapishka_3 (assembly GCA_035521515.1). Taxonomy (NCBI): domain Eukaryota; kingdom Fungi; phylum Basidiomycota; class Microbotryomycetes; order Kriegeriales; family Kriegeriaceae; genus Phenoliferia; species Phenoliferia sp. Uapishka_3. Next base: position 37,434 of record JASZXU010000037.1, read on the forward strand.
TTTTCGCCTTTTCTATTCCGTGCGAAGCTAACGAGCCCGAAAACAAAGATTATGGGCTCATACACTGCCGATGGCCAACTCGACCCAACGCTGGTTCAACAGCGGGATCAAGCTCTTGGAATGGATACTGTCGCGAAAGCAAGAGTTCGTGATGCGTACATCCCGAAGGATGGATACAAACACATGGAAGCGGGTCAAGACAAGATTTGGCAGGGCCAGGGAATAAAGCTGGTTTCGACGTCGGTGAAGTTGGGAGAGGATGTTGAGAAGAGGTCGTTGGATGCGGTGGGAATTATGGAAGGTGGAGTTGGTGGATACTAGCTTGCTGGGTGGTCCTGAGCTAAATATGTCAACCTTGTGAATTTGTAATATGAGTGTCCAGAAAGTGCGGGAAGCGTCAAGAGCGCGATTCCCTGATAGTGGCCTGCAAAGTCATGGATATTTCAGGTTGGTCGTACCCGTTGCTTTCGAGTCTCGGAACGACCTCTGAAGCCCTTCCTCCAAATCTACCGAGCGATCTTCCGTGACAAGACGGTCAATTCTGACAGCCGAGTGGTAACATGTCAGTCGCAGCCAGAGGAGGAAGGCTAAACAAACGTACTGGATTTCCACCCCACCCAAAAATGTTGATAAGGACTGTTTGTTTCCTTGAGATGGCAGCGGTATGGCAAAGGCGGAGGACATGTTGCCTAACTTTTCCTCGACGCTTTCCGCCACAGAAAAAGTTGTAAAAAGGGACAGTGCGTAGAGAACTGGCTGAGGCAGTAGGAATGCAAAGTAAATGTCCCTGTGAGAAAAGATTCAGTGATCTGGAAAGTGACGAAGCAGCGAACGACGCTAACTCGGTGGCGATGTCGTAGGATGGGTAAACGAAATTAAGGACCGCCGTCATGACAGCAAGTACAGCAGTATATAGTGCGCTCTTGAGTGCTAATTGTACAATGAGACGGAAGACGGATGGCATTTTGTAGTTCGCGTCGGATGTCGAGAGACGTTTACGAAGGAGGACAAGGTCTGGCAATGCAACGCTTCAACTCTTGCTTCGCGTCACCTTCGAAAAAATAATTCGAGCACTCACAAGATATAGAGATTGAGAGGTCCGTAATTGCAGCCGCGAGCATCCAGATTTCGATCGCCGCCGCGTTTGATATTGAGAAAGTAGGGACGGGATCTAGCGGGTTTAGCGCGAAGAAAATGGTGTAACTGGAACAGAAGCGAGCTATTGTCAGACAAATTTCCGTCACGTATTCGCATAGACGCACTAAGAGGTAAGAATGCCCGCAAGAAGCTCCACGCAAATTCCTGCGATGAAGGCGCCGACGAACACTTTCCGCCATGCTGCTTGGCGGACCACCTGTACGGAAGACTGTGAGCGCTAATCCCAGAGAGAAGCTAATCGAAGGTAAATATTTTCGCACCCTACTCGCTCGAAAGACCAACGTAACTTGCACAACCAGCGCCACCATAATGACCAACAACGGCTCGAACGCTTCCACTGGCGTTCCAGTCTGTAGACTACTAATAGTCTGCACCGGCAAAGTCCCAAAGAACCAAATATCGTGCGCATACAAAGCCGTCGAAAGCGTCACGAGTAAGAGCACCACATGAATGGTCCATCGTTCCCTGCTGCTCGTCCGTCGCCAGGATTTTGTATCTCGCCAATGACCGTAGTGGCATGCGAGAACGCCCCAGAGCATTATTGAGACAATCTCCCCGATCAGAACTGGGCCAAGCTGTAAATACGAGCTTGTTGATCAGCTTCCGTCAGCTGAGGCAGGCTGGAACGAAGGGACGCACGATAGCGGCAGACTGAGAGTGAGTGGCGACAGGATCCGAGGGATCGTCCATCCTCGTAGATGTAGACCCTCACAGGTCCTCAAGATGCGGCGAGCGGTAGGGGAGGCGCAAGAATGCGTCCACTTCTGCCCGAGTGAACGAGAACGACTCTCGTAGTAGGGCTGAGAGTAGGCACTTTTCGTGTGACGAAGTTTCAGTACATCTGATGGTAGGGGGCGGAAAACAAAACTTGAAAAAGCCGACTCACTGCTGATTCCGGCTTGTCCTAAGGGTCGGTGCGCCTGAGTGGCTATCGTTGTTTCGCACGTAAAACTAGGCCCGTCTAGCTTCCATCCAAGATCAACAGACTCTCTCGGTGCTCACCGAAGAAGCAGATGCTGTTGGGTCTATGAAAGTCGCTGGGAGCAAGGTCAAATTGCCGTTTCATTCGCCCGCGAAACACCACGGGCGGCTGCACAAACGGAGTCCCGCGCACACGCTCGACGACTGAGCAACGAAGGCAAAACCCCAGAACGTCAAAGTCGATCAGCATTATTTGAAGTGGTATCAAAATGCGTTACATGCGATATGGGGAGTGCTCAAAGGTACCAAAAAATGTGAATGCGAAATTGGGGGGGATCCGAAAGGCGAAGAAGGAAATAATAAGTGAGGTAGGGGAGTGGATACCGCAAGAAATTGGGGGATATGAAGTAAGCTACCGAACCAAAGTAAGTGATGCATAGAAAGGAACCCAAAAGTAGTCAAAAGACCCTCCACCTCCATCTCAAGCCGCTACGACCGTTGCCGATTTCCTCTCACTCAAGCTCTTCAACACATCCCTACAGTACTCCAATTTCTCAATGAGGAATTTAAGATGTTCCAGCTTCTTAACCCTCCTCGAATCCGGGTCGACAGAGTTCGAGTTTGAGTAAAATCCATATCGAGCGGCGTCGCGAAAGATGCCGTGTAGGGAATAAGTACGAAGTTGGAAATCCGGGTCGATGAATGTGATTACTGAGCCGTTTTGTGTGAGGAGGAGTTTCGTGTGGTCGTAGAAGTTGAACTGTTGTCGTGATCGCGAGATCTCTCATTAGCGGCCGACTCGAAAGGGGGAGAAGGGGAGAGGAGGAAAAAGCTAACCTGAAGGACGTCGTTACTCATCTTGAAAACGATGGCGTTCTTCATTCGATAGTATTTGACTAGGAAGTCCATATTTTGTGTTCGAGCGGTATCGACGAAAGTCCAGTCGACCTCTCGTAGCAAAGTCTTGGACATGTAATCCTCGAAATACTTGAGGAGGTAAGTCTTGCGCTCGAGGTCGTCTGGATGGTTCTTGGTCGTATAATGCCGCCGAGAGTAGACGTTTCCTTTTCGGTTCGAGGTGTAATCAAAGTGGCTGTTGCGGAGCATGGAAGCGTGAGCCTTCTTTTTTCAAAAGCTCGGCTTCAAAAAAACTCGGAACGTACAGCTTATCAGGCGAAAGCACCATAGTGGTACTATCATTGAAGTATAGCCCAGCCGACCCATCCGTGAGCGAATATGCCGTCCCATATTTGTGCGTGTAGTCGACCCATGAAGTAATAAAAACTTTCGGCGGCTCCAGAGGCGTTGGAGAAGGAAGTGCTTCCAAGTCGGCAGTAGTAGCGATATTAAGAGCGGCATGAAGTGCTCGCCAATTGGCGTCATAAAGCTCTCGTGCCGGAAATCGTGCTTAGTGGCAGGAAACAAAATCAGCCAACAACTTCTCGTGCCGTGATTCCTACGCCGAAGAAAAGAAACTCACTAAGTACTGGATCAGACACAATGGTGCTTTTGACAGTTCTTGGAGGCTCAACGACGGCGACTGCAACAGGAGCGACTTGTCTCCTCTGTTGTTTTGGTTGAACGACAGTCGATTTGACCTGCGCCGGAACGACGTTCTCCTTCGCCGGAACAGGCGGAGCCAATTCCCTCTGTCTCGAAGCGATGCTCGTCGTCCTCGACCTCGGTTGACCAGCTTGAGCAGCCAAAGGTGAGCCAGCGTTTCTCGCATCTGCGACGAGTCGTCGTTGGAGGACTTCTCGAGGTTCGGCGTTGGGTGATACCATGAGTGGTTTTCGGGCGGATCTGGTACACACAAATTCTATGCGAGTGAGTGATCTGTTTTGGATTGATGAGGAGAGAGAGAGACCACGAGACGCACCGAAGAAGATCTGAAATAGGACTCTCCGGCTGAAGTACTTGTCTAACTTCTTTCTCCATCCCCCTCGCCTCATTCGTAGTAGCCGGTCTAGCAGCCACCTTAACCGGGCTCTTAACAACCTTAACCTCCTCCCCAACTTCCACTTCCGCCAATTCATCCTCCTCCTCCCTCACGACTCCCAATTCCACATTACTCCTCGACGACGGCACAACCACAGCAGCAGGGGTTTCAACGTCAATAATCCCACACTGTCTCTTGACCGCTCGGAAATTCCGATGAGAAGCTCGGATGGACATTTGTCGATAATCTGGTGGAGTCGTCATGCAGGATTGAGCGATGGAAGGTGGGAAAGGACCGGTGAGGAAGAAAGAGTGGGCTAGGATCTCGGAGAGAGTGGGTCGTTGATCTGAAGACGAGAGGAGTGAGCTTGTTTAGAGGTGGGAGAAGGAGAGGGAAGAGAGGAGTACCTGGCTGGGTTGTGAGGATGGAACTGACTAGGTCGATGGCTTCGGGTGAGAGCTCGACTTCCGGGGGGAAGACGTAGTTGTTGTCTTTGATTTTGCTGTACGAAAGAGACGCATGAGCTAGGCAGGAATGAGCAAAAGCCAGAAATACTGACCGGTAGATGTTCTTGACATCTTTTGTCTGGAATGGCGGCTTTCCAACGAGAAGAGTGTATCTGCGACGGGTTCGCTGCTCAGTCCCTCGCTTTCCATTCCACGAGATCTCGCTACTCACAAAATGACACCAATCGACCAAATATCGACCTCAAAAGAGTGTCCATTCGTCGTATCAAACAGAATTTCCGGCGCGATATAATTCGGCGTTCCACAGATCGTCCTTGCGAGAGAGACGAGCTTTCAGTCAGCTCCCATACTCCTCCCTTTCCAAAATGGCACAAAGACACACCTTTTTCGTTCCCCCGGATGTTTCACCAAAGCAGCCAACCCAAAGTCTCCAACTCTCAAATTCATATCTCCGTCGAGCATAAGGTTTCCAAGTTTGAGATCTCGATGAATAACCGAGTTTGAGTGCATGTATTCGCACGCGCCGATGAGTTGGACGAGGTAGAATCGAGCTTCTGGTTCCGAGTAGCGTCGACGTTTTCGTAAGAGGTCGAGTAGGGACTGTATGAGAATGGATTAGGATGAGAGGCGGGGTGGAGGAGGAAGAGAATTGTCGAGTGACTTACGCCGTTTGAGCACAATTCTAATTGCATGTAAACGTGACCTGTATCTTCGAAGCAGTGTTCGAAAGAGATGATGTTGGGATGTTGCATTGCTTGATGAATTTTGATCTCTCCAAACAACTGCAGAAGTTATTAATCATCAGCGCCTGACAAGACGAGCCGACGGGAGTGAGCCAAACTTACCTTTCCCTTGTTCTTTGAAGATTTGAGCTGCTCTTTCGATATGACTTTTACTGCTTTCTTTGCTCCACCAGGTTCTGTAGCAACATAGACTCGCGCGAAACCTCCCTACAATCAACGACAAGCCAAAGTGAGCAAAAGGAAAGTTGAGTGAGCGCGCCCTCCTCGAAAGACGACGACGAGCGCGACGACAGTACAATTGAGGAGGCGTTGCTTACCTCTCCTAATAGTTCTCCCCTGACAATTGACTCATTGTCACGCTTGATGACAGTTGGTGGTTCACCCCATTGTTCAGTCAGCTTTGCCATCTTCTCCTTTGGTTTCGCTGGTTGTTCTTGCGCTACTGCTGCTGGAGGTGGTGGAGGAGGAGGGCGAGGTTGTTGAGTTGTTGTCATTGATGAAAGAGGAGGAGGAGGAGGAGAAGTGTTTCTTGGTTGGAGTGGTCGAGTTGTCGGTTGTTTGGATGAAGAGCGTTTCAGTTGACTGCCGCCGCCGAGTGGTTGAGCTGCGACTTGGCGAATGGAAGAAGTTGAAGGAATCGGTTGGCGGTGGGAGAGTGTCGCTGTAGACGAACTCGATGAAACTCGAGTGGCCATCCTGCTACAGTCGGAGGCAAGGTTGAAAGACGTTCGCGCAGGAGGGAAAGGCGAAGTTGAACAACTCAAAGTGAACAGCCCCTCGCACGATCGCCCGTAGGTTCGGCAACTCTACCGGCTCTCGCTTAATGTTTACTATATTTCAATCTTCATTGTTCACACTACTATCTCCCTTCAAAGCTGTACTGTTGAAGAAGAATAGAAAATACAGAAAGTCCACCAAAGAAAAGAAAGTCACGTGTGTTCGCCTCCTGAAAAACACTCGCGCGGTCGCGTTCGACTTTTGTGATCGCAAAACCCATATTTCGTCTTCGAGAGGATCTGGGAGAAGGTGGTCAATCGTTCCTCAACCACACCATCTGAAACTTTGTCGAAAGCGCATCCGTCAGACGACCGCTTGCTGCAAAGCAATTGACGCCAGAAGCGGTCCTGCGAAGTTCGTCACTTGCATTGACTCCCAGCTACAGACTGATGCCTTTGATTGATTGACAATGAGAACTCGCCAATGAAAGGCTACGAGCTATGTCTCTGGCAGTTGAAAGCCGTTTTAAAGTCGAGTGCGACCGCAGCACGCATGGACCAGGTTCGAGCTTCGCAGACACTTTCAGCCGTTTCCACTTGTGGCCTTCGAAGCATGGGTACGGTGAGCCGTTCCGCTCCTGCAGGTTATGACACTTGCTTAAATCTAAATAAATCGGAGAGGCATTCGGAGAAGGAGATTTAGACCCAATCGTCGAGCTTCGCACCCGCTTTTGATTCCACCAACGCGGTGACTGCCAATGGATCAGGTGCGGTGGTCACAAAATAGTTGCAACACGGACGGCAACACTTCCATGGCACCGCCTAGTGTTCGAAGTAGAGTCCACAGCGAAATCTTTCGACAAGGGACTACGTCTCCCTGCTCCCATCCTCCCGGTTGATCTAGTTGGTTATGATGTGGACCTAATATCGACACCAGATATCAAGTCCAATGTCGGCGGTTCGATCCCGCCACTGGGAACCAAATCTTCCCTTCCAGGCCTTGATCGGAGACGGGAAGTTTTTTTTGCCCTGCAAGACGACTGCAAGACGAGAGGGAAGCTCCGACTTGGCCTTTCCCAAGCTTTCCCCCCTCTCTTTTTCTACCAATCCTTTGATCACATCAAATACTTGGGTTATCTTTCTTTCTCACTAGAACCAACGGCAGCGATTCTTGGGAGCTCACTCAGTGCATTGCCACGGCGAGCGATTCGAGGTGTAGCGTCGCCCCCCGCCACTCCTGTGAGACCGGATGGCGTAGCTGGTCATCGCATCCGACTGTGATCGAGTTAGATAATTATCGGGAGGTCGAGAGTTTAATCCTCTCTGTGGTCGTGGCACAAGGGCGTCGAATCAGCTCTTTGACGTCCGTGCTCTTTTTGCAGGTCTTCCCGCATGCAACTTTGGGTGCGAGGGAGTACATATTGTCGGACAGAAATGGGTAAAGCCATACTTGGACGCTGGCGACAGCGAAGCTGGTCTTGGCTGATGTTTTACTAATTTCAGCCCCCCCCTCCTCGTCGCGAGTGATTTGGCATCAATGTTGCGGAAGCACCCTTGGTACCAGTTCAATCCACACATGATCCGGCCCTTCGATCATCGCAATGTGAGAATATCTAATTCATCCAGGTAGAGCATCAGTAAATGCTGCTGGTCCAGCTCATCTTAAAGTGGCCACTAACAAGTCATGGTACGCTTGAATGGGTGAAGGGGTCCCAGTGGGCCATCCAATAGTCTCCACTGTACACACTCCCAGCGGTTTGATAATTTTGTAACCTATGAAAGATAATTCTCGATGAGATGCTGTGTTCAGAATCTGGGGGGAGAGAGAGGAAAGTCACCTGCTGCCTCCACTCGCGCTATCAGGCCGGGTACGTCGTCGACTATCATGCCCTGTGAAGTAAAGTTAATGAGATTAGGTACACCTTTGGAGATGATGCACAATTTGGAATAAGCGACTCACCAAATGTCCAAAGCCCATATGACCTGGCTCATTCCCAGATTTGTACTCGAGACCTTCTTCAAGCTCGCTTCCATGGCGCTGCAAATTTGTCGCTCATTTGATCACTTTCACCCTATCCGGCATAAGCTCGCCCTGACTTACGTGAATGACTATAATCGATCAAGCATCTTATTCAGAACCGTTCTGCTCAAACGAAGAAGGACAGAAATTCACTCACGCTCCACCAGTCCTTTCTGATCAGCAAAGTTCGTCATGACCTTCGCAGTATCTTCCTCGCCATGATACATATCTGCGGGAGTCCCATCAGCTCAGACCAAAACCCATCAAAACATAATTGGATGAACTCACAATAAATAGAGAAAGAGCCAGCGTTGTACGAGAAAAGTAGCCTCATGCCAAGAATCTCCCGATAGAACTTGAGGGATACCTCTGGGTTCTTGATTCGGAGGCACAAGTGATGTAAGTTGATGCCTGTTATTCACTCCTGTCAGCGGCTGAGAACACGTCTTAGGAAAAGAAGGGGAAGGAGACAAGCCTTTGGTCGCTTCTGGTCGAGCAGGATCATTGCCGATGTTATGGGTCCCTTCCTCGCCGGAAAAACGCGTCGTTGTTGGAGTGGACATTCGAGGAAGTGTTTTGTGTGGGGAATTGAGAAAGCAAGGTGGAGAGAAGGGACGAAAAACAACAGTGTGGGGCGCCGCGCGTGGGGGTGATGGCAGTGGCGGAAGGCATCATCCGCGCTGGACTTTCGTGAAAGAGCATCACAATACACTCCACTCGGGCTTCAATCGATTCGGGGAAGACGCCTACTCGGGATTAGATCAAATTTGGGTCTGCCCAGAGGGCCGAGGAACAATGAAGCTTTTCCGCGTCCTCGTCCACGGTCCATCCATTATCCGCCGAACATCAACCTCATCGAAAGCTGTGAAGGAACTCTCAGTCTTTCAATGATGATAGCGTTACAGTACAGCACACTGTTGGAACTTGCTCTGCTCTACAATTCCATCGGCATACTCGACGGACCCCCTTCCTCAATCTCCTTCCTAGCCAACTCATCAATGTAGTACCGCAGCGTAAAAGTATTGTCGTCACATCTATCAAACAAACCTCATCAGCAAAGCATACCACCTCAACCCAAACCCCCAAAAAGAGACCACTTACAACCGAACGATATTCTCCTGGAAATCAGTCAAGCCCTTCTGCAGCGCCCTAAAAGTGGCCGCATGATCTCCCGAACTCTCCCTCAAGTATCTCCCATGAGCACCAAACAACGCCTCGATCCAAACAAGATGAAACTCGACATGCGGCGAGCTCTCCATTTGTTTCGCAATAAAGCTCAACAACGCCTCGGCGTACTTGACCGGAAGTTGTCTCGTGAGAAGTTTGACGTCTCTCGGAGGTACCGCCTCATAGACTGATCGAATAAGAGGTTGTTCGTTAAGTCGGAAAGACATGACGAGTGCTTTCAGGTAATGCCTTTCTGCGAGAGTTTCGGTGATGGTTTCCGGAGTGATATCGACGTCGAGATCGAAAGGGTCGAAAGCGATCGTGTCGTCCAACGAATAAATCAAAAGTCCCTCCGTCGAAGCCGCCGCCCAACTCCTTCCCGTCGGTGAGAACCTCACGCATTTTGTCCTCGCCTCAGGTCGGTACTTCCTCTTCGACATATCACCCGCCCTAGCTCCCGGTAAAGTCCTATCAATCCTGTCCTCCAAATCCGACTCATCTCCGCGATCATCAATCAACTCCATCGGTCCCGCTTCTGTCAACTTCCTACTATCCAGAAACTCCTGAGTCCCATCCAAGGAAAGGTTTTGCGAGATCTCAAATCTCCTCAACAGAACTCCATCCCTCGCGTCGTACAAGCAAACGTGCTTTGAGTTTCCACCAGCAAGAACGCAAGCTCCATCGGCGGTATAACTAAGACTGTTGAAAGATTTCCCAGAAGAATTATTGGCTGCTGTCATTCGATCCTCGGCTTTACGACCTCCCGAAACGTCCTTTCGACCTTCGATAAGAGTACGCTGAACGGCAGCTTGTAGGTCCCAAAAGATGATTTGACCATCCAGAGTTGAAACTACGATCTCTTTTCCGTCGGGTCGGAAAGCGAGGGCGAGAGCGTCGGCATTGAGTCGGAAAGGTTCCACAGCGGTGCTTCGACCGTAGACATCCCATACTCGAATGGTCTTGTCCCAAGAAGCACTGACGAGTCGATCGCCGAGAGGAGAGAAGGCGAGGGCTGAAATGGGACCTTCGTGGCCGACGAGGACGTCGATGAGCTTTCCAGTTTGAGTGGACCAGAGGTAAATCTCGAATCCATCTCCCGTTCCACCGGCGCAGACTAGTTCTCCACTGGGGTCGACAGCGAGGGAGTTGAATTGGACTGGTGAAGGAGTGGTGAAAGTTCGGAAGTTGCGGTATCGAACGAGGTCGAAAGCTCGAACGGTTCCATCGAGAGAGGCGGAAAAGATGACTTGTCCTTGCTTCGCAAACTCGACGGCGGAAATTGCTGAAGAGTGTTCGGTAAAAGTGACGAAACAGAAACCACTTGACGAGTTCCAAATTTTCACTTTTCCATCGTCTCCTCCTGTGGCGATTTGTTGTCCGTCGGCCGAGTACGACAAAGTGTTCATGTCAAAGTAGTGTCCTTGTTGCTTTAGGACGTAGCTCTCTGACTGCCATTCCCAAACGAGAAGTTGACCAAGCTTGCTCGCACCGAATGCGAGCCATTCTCCAGTCGGGTTGATAGCGACCGAAGTGATTTTCTCTTGAGAGACGGAAAGAGTGTGGACGTTGGTGAAGGAGGGCATTTCCCACAGTCCGAAAACACCGTTCGAGAATCCGACGATGAGGAGGGAGGAGGCGGCGTGGAAAGTGGTGGAGACGACTTTGGTGCCGGGCTGCATGAAGTAGTTGCGCTGCTTGATACCCCAACGGGTGTTTGGAACGGTGTTGTCGGGTCCGGTGGAAGTCGAAGCGTGGGCGTTTGCGGCGATACCTAATGGGAGAGTCTCGTCCTCGTCGTCGGAATCGGCTCCGTCCTCTTTGGCGCCCCAGGTGAAGACGGCACCATCGCGAGAGACAGTGTAGATCTGTGATGAGATTCTCATCAGCTCAAGCTTTGGTAGAGATTGGGCTACGAAAAACGAACCGTCTTGTGGTCGGCAGAGAAGTAAGCGTTGAGAACGGCATCACGGTGGCCAGAGAACGTCTTTGGGCGGTAGCCTTCCACGGGGTAAAGAGTGTACAGACGTCCAGTCATGTCCTTCGATGTGGTAAGAAAGAACCTAACGAGAAGATCAGGTCAATTCTCAGGTTTCGCAGCGGCCCTCTTGTGAGGAATATATGCTCACTGGGAATCTGCGCTCCAGGTGATGGATAAAACGTCGTCGTAGTGCCCAGTGTACACTCGGTGCAAGTTGAATGGAGCGAATTCGCGAGCGAGATGCGAAGGGGTTTGCCAGACTTGGACCTGCGAGCCGTGAGTGGCGGCGATGAACCTGAATGCCAATATACGTGAGCAATAGCGCATTTCCCGAGACATGTCTGTACACTTACTTTCCATCGGGCGAGAATTTGACATCCCGAACTGGTTTCTTGAAGTTGAAGTGGTGCAGGACAGTTGATCGCTTAAAGTTGACGAGCAAAGCGCGGCCATCTAGAGAAAATGTACAAGTCAGCGAGTCGATCTTTGCTTCATCGCCGGAAATTGGTGACCTACCTTCATCTATGCTGATGAGCACTGTTGCATCTGGACTGAGAGCGACGCGTGCGACGTTCTTTCTGTTTTCAAACGAAAGGGTTCGCGACTTGTTGCTGCACGCGGGACAGGCATCAGTTAGCTATTCATATTCCCTAAACCCTCCTCTTGAATGTTCCCCAGCTATTTCCCGACTCCAATGGCTTCCCATCGCCTCTCCGAAGCTCTGTCCTCTCCGAGCTACCTCGCCGTTCCTCTCCTCCTTCCTTTCCTCCTTCCAAGCTTGACCCGAATAAGAGCTGGGCGTACTGGATGAGATCGAATACTGAAACCCTGTTGCCGACTGGACTAATGACCGAGTTTCCGTCTGGAGTGAAGAGTACGTTTCCTTGACGGTAGACTGTTCCGCAAAGGTTTGAGAATCGGAAACTACTCGCGGCGGGCATCCCAGGCGAGCCTTTCTGAACTGGAAGGGAAAGAGGAGGTGGAAAGTTGAGGAGAGAAGTTAAAGCTGCCGGTTTTATTGACGTCGTTAGTCCTTATGCTCGTTGATCAAGAAAAAGGCTGAAACTGTCGTCAAAGTCGGACCGAGCTCAAAAAACATCCAAGTTGACAGGTTGACATCCACCAGTCCTACTTCTCCATCCCCAACTCCCAAGATGCCACACAAACGAGCCAAGAAGTCAGTTCGCGAGACTGCAACCGCAACTCGAGGATACGACGTAGCTCCATCAGCAATCGACATTGGTCCAAACCCACTCGCTTCCACTTCCAGCTCAGCAGACACAACTTCAACAGAAATCAAAGTAAACCTTGGTACTGGTGTATTCGCGCCCAAGGATGAAGGGAGGATGAAGAAGAAGAGGGTACTGCCGAAGGATAGGGTGAACGCGTTTGGTGGAAGGAATGATATGGGAGGAATGAGCAAGTCGGCTTATCGGTAAGCTTTTTTTTGGGATCCGTGCTGGTGTTCGGGTTGCTTATAGTTTGAGACGATAGGATATTGAACGCTGGTGCGGTGCGAGAAGAATACCACGCGAGCAAGAAGCGTAAGCTGGAGGAGGACGAAGCCGCAGCCGCGAAGGGCAAGAAGGGAAAGGTTTGTCCCATTTTCCTCACAAGCTACCCCAACTGTGCTCTAACCACCCATTTATAACTCCAGAAAACTCTCGAAATGCTCCCCTACGAATCTCTCGCCGCCTTCAACCGTCGAGTCGAAGTCGCCCTCCGGCCTTCCATCGACTCCGCCATCCGAGGTGCCAAAGCCTCCTCAGCAAAGGGCAAGAAAGAGAAAGTTCTCGCCAAGAAAGAGCGTGCAGCCGCCTTGGCCGCCGCCGCCCTCGCCAAAAAGGAAGCCGAAGAAGAAGCATTGAACCCGGGTGGAGCTGCGAAAAAGAAGGCACCTGTGGATCCGTTCGTCCCACCTGTGAAGGAGAGACCGGTGAGAGAGTTTGAGGAGGCGAGTCAGAGAAAGATGGTGGGAGATGTGGTTATGGCGCCGCCGACGTTGAAGAAACCGATGAGGAAGGGGGATGCGGGACCGAGTGCTCATGATGCGATGCCTGCGGGGAGAATGCCGGTTTCGGATAATTTGAAGAAGATTATGGAGGCCGAGAGGGAGAAGGCGGTTAGGATGTATAGGGATATGAAGGAGAAGAGGGATAAGGCTCAGGAAGTCGCGAATCATTCTTGAGGTCACTTTTTTTGTAAACCGACATACTTTTGATTTGAGATTCTCACGTAGGAAAAAGTACCCGGTTTTTGTCAGGCATGGCTCGCCATATTTGAGCACACAAAGTCACGCAACAAACTCGGAATCTCAGCGGGGCCTCTCAACCCTTCAATCTCAACCTTCTTCATCGTAAGCCAGAAATTTTCTGGTCTTCATTTGATTGTATAGTAAAGGAGATGTTTCTTTCTCAAATTGCGAGCTTGCTATATTGGCCATCGTATTTACTGAAAGGCAGTTAGTGGCGACAAACAAATTCGGGGGGCCGTGGCTGCTTCCAACCAACTACCAATTGTTACAACGCATCGCCTATTTAACCCGCTCGGGATCTCGGATTATGTTTGGAATTGCTTCTCGACTCTTGTAAGTCAGGTTTCACAATGAAGAGTGGATGAATGGCGCGGCGGGTGTATCTGCGCTGTGCCGAGGTGGAGCTGGCGGCGCGAGGAGGAACCCTTTGCTGGACTGGCTGCTTGGCTGCTTGCACAATACACGATATGAGCATGTGACTGACTATGATAAATTGTGCAGTGGGGCGGACCCGAAGCTTGATTTCTGCAAGCCGGGAGAGGGCGTTAGCTTACTTGCCGGTCCTGTGAGCTTCTCCCTTCAGTTCGCGATTGCGATTGCCATTGCGCTTGTATTTGTCTGTGATGATCAACTGACACTCCTTTCTGTACTTTGTGCTGCAGGCGATCTCTCCTGAAGGTGCGTGTAGCTTTGACAACAATTGACAACAACAATCTAATGGACCCCACTTGGTATTCACCCCAGACAACTACTGGAGTCAATACTGGCTTCTATTCGATTCACTCGCAGACGTGATAACTCTCCTCGACTCTTCAACTCTCCAACTCGCCAACACTCGATCACCTTGGAACCTCCTCACACTAGTCCACGTCCTATCCTCCCACTTATTCTCTCTTCTCTCCCTCCCAGATTTCCCACACTCAATCTCAAACACTCAAGATCTCTCAAAAGAAGCTCTGAATTGCATTCGCGTCCTTTCTCGCGTTATTCCAATCGTCACAAGTCCATCCAGCTCCCCCGCCGACAACTCGGGGCCAACCTCACCGGCCTCTTATGAAGATGCTTTGTTTTGGACGAGAGAGAAGATTAGGGTTGAGAAAGGGCCAGAGGTGCCAGAGAAGAGTGGAGTGGAGGAGACGGGTCAGTTTGTTATTGATGACGATGAGGAGGACGACGAGACGACGACGAGAGGTGCGAATGTGGAGGTGGGAGCGGCGGACACAGAGCCAGAGTGGGAGGAATTACCAAGTCTTGCAGAGAGGCTTTTGACGGCATTGGTGGACCTCGCTTTCGTTCCGGGATTTACAGTTCCTGAAGAGAGTCGAGTGGCGGATGGTGCGATTTCGTATGTTATTTGGTGAGCTGCTTCCACTAGCTCATCCTCCTATGCTCTGAGCTAAGAATCTATTTCAAATTCAATCTAAAGGGAACCAGG
>JASZXU010000038.1:0-51915 GCA_035521515.1 Phenoliferia sp. Uapishka_3
GTATGAAAGAGTCGGGCTCCGAGGGCTCGGAAGACGAGGTTCGCTATCTTCATATTTCCTCTAGCAGGCTCATTACCGATCTGATCCTTCTTAAACGCATGGTCAGAAGCCAAAGTCGAAAAAGGCGAAGCCCAAGAAGTCGAACAAAGAGGTCGACAGCGAAGATGATGCATAGTCTCATCAAATCTTTCTCAGGAATATTTTCAATGCTTGAGTCTTACCACTCTTCCAGTAACAATACCACGTACGCTTGTGTCTGTCAATCAGCTTTTCTGTATCGGTCCCAAACGCTAAGCGCAGGCCTCGGGTTTGATGGAGACCACTAGGCGAAAGGGGTCTTCCGAGATGTTCATCGACGTCTTTTCAGCTATTTGAGTGCTGTCTACAGCTCAAGGTTCTTCTCTAGAGTCTTCCATGACTTCCACCCTCGGTCGGCGTGCTCGACTGGAATGTTCGCGTTTGGAATGGACATGAACCGGTTAAACAGCTCGAAGCTGCGTTTGTGAAAACCAGAAGTGAGTCAAATCTCCTCAACATCCTTTCCTTACCGTCCAAGAAGAACTCACCTAACCCAGCCTTTGAACCCAGTTTCTATGAACGCCTTGCATACCTGCTCTATCGGCATGTACGCCCCACGTTCTGTCTCATACGGAAACAGCCTACAGTTCCTCGACCAGCTCATCCCTGGCTGTTGCCCCTTGGTATAATACGGACTCAAGCTCCCCTCCTCCGAATCCAATGGCGCAAGCGGAACCTCAAGCCTCTCCGCGTCCACCAACTGTATGTAGAAAACTCTTTCCCCAGGAATAGTCCTAACAAGTTCCTTCAGCGAAGAAACCAGTCTCTCTTCTCCATCCGGTCGGACTCCACCAGGAACAGTCGGGTCCGCGTACTCGTATCCAGCAATGTGGAAAGCGTCGAGTACGGCGCCGAAATTTGGTCGATCGACTTTTTGGACAATGTTCCAGCCGTGTTGCCAAGTGAAATTTGTGGTGGACCAGAGCATCGCCTCGTAGACGAATCGGATTGGGGGAGATTCTTTGGCGCCGAGGTCCTGGGTGGAAGAGATAGATTGGCAAATGTGCGAGAGGAAAAGGAGGAGGGACTCACGGCAAGTTCGCGAAGATCGGAAACGACTTTGGCTTCGTCACCAGTCACTCCATCGTCGAGTCGAAAGTTGGCAGGGATTTGCATCATGTCGGTTCCAAGCAATTTACAGAGCTACACGATCCGACGTCCGTCAGCCCAATGCAAGTGGAAAGCCAAGGTGGGCGCTGACCTCAAATCTGAATACGAGCTCTTCAATCCTTTCCGAGTGCTCTTTATGGTCCACAATCCCATCATAATTGAGAATCGGTTGCAGCACAAAGATTGTCAAGCCCAGGCCATCTGCGAGCGATTTCGTCTGACGCGCTGCTTCCCGAAGTTTGTCCCGAGGGTTTTCTCCAGGGAGAGTGAAAGAGAATGCCTCGAGGCACATGTAGAAGACCTGAGGCGGATCGAACAAGTCAGCAAGGCCCCACCGCCGCTTCACCTGCACTCTAAGCGCACCTCGATTCCCTTGAACCCAGCTTTAGCAGCAGCCTCCAGCTTCTCCTTCATTGTGTATCCGGCTGCTCCGTGGCCGAGCGACATGGTCGGAACAGCTGGTTTGAATGACATCTGCGAGGAAGAGTGGCGCAGCCGTAACTTTGTGAGCACTCGGCGTTGGGGATACCCTGCGCAACGATACTCGGGTTCACGAGCTTACTGTTCTGACGAGGTCGGATATTGAGCTAGAAGGAACAGAAGTGGCTCCCGCGAAGCCGCCTATAGGGAAGTATTTGGGGCTACGGGCGGATGAACGAGTAACCGCCGCGGTCGTCTGAAGGATTGGCAAGACAAGAGGAAGGAGGGAGACACCCAATAAACTTTCATGAAGGTGACAGTCATTTACAAACAAAGGTAATCCTGGGTAAATCCAAGTAAATCAAACACCAATGTATTACTAAGGCCACCCCTACTTGGCCTGAAGAGAGGCGTAGTAGTTTGCGAGACTCTTCCTCTTCTCAATCTCCGCCTCCTCGGTCGTAATCAAGACAAAGTCGCGATCCAAAAGGTAGTAGGGAGCATGGCGGAAACCGAGCGCCTTCGCAGATGCTTCGTCGGTGATTTCCTTGACGTCGCAGACAAGAGATGACTTTACTCCGAATACGGCATCGCTGATTGAGGTTGGGTGTTAGTATTGATTTCCTGTCGGGCAATTTGGAAAGATTGAATACGCACGACTTCAAGTAGTCGTCGCCGGTGAAGTAAAGCGCTGTGGTCAGAGGCTCAAATCCTTTGGCCGCAAATTGCATGTGAAGATGGGCTGAAAGATCGAGAGAAATTAGTCAATCTCGGAGAAACGTAAAGTAGTGAGTAAAATAAGACTTACCGGGACGGAAGACGTGACGGTTCAGCTTGCGAAGGAAAGTACCGACGGGTCCTAAAGTTCTTGTAGGGTCAGCACCATTGTCCTGATTTGCAGAACCAAGCTTGTCACGTACCGTCGTTTGGAATTGGGTAGGCAACAGGAAGAACAGCTCGGTAGCAGTACTTTCCGTCCTTATCAGTCGTAAGACGTCCGCGACAGTCGGGTTGGGAACGTCCATCGTATTGCGTGTCGTATAGACCTGACGAAGAAAGGGTCATCCTAGGCCCTGATCTGAGCTCTTTCAATATGTACTCACCATCCTCATCCGTCTCCCAGGTCTCCACGGTGCAGCCCTCGATGCCCTTTCCTTGCAGGTCCTTGACGTAGCCCTGAACATACATGTATTCACCCTTGCCCTCGGAAGCGATAGATTCACCAGCCGGAATCTATGATGACTTTAGGTCAGTCCTGGAGGTTCGGCATGTCTTTTTCTGAAGATTCACATCGTGCGAGTCCTCAGTGAAGAAAGGTCCAAGAACGGTCGCCTCTGTCGCTTCGGATCCAGCAGGCACTGGGTGGTTCATGGTGTCCACGAGCGCCGAAAGACCGAGGATATCGGAAAGAAGGATGAATTCCTGGCGGATATCTGAGCAGATCTTGCCAGTGGCGGTAAGGAACTGAATGGTCGCCCTGCGAAGTCAGCAAATTTCAGCGTTGCGCGGGAGAGGTCCCCTGGACTAGATCATACATCCACTCCTCAGTTGTGAGACCGACTTCTTTGGCGAATGCATGAAGATGTGTCACAGCGCGCTCCATCACGAACTTGAGCCTATGAAAGTGGGGATATTAGCAGGCGCCGGACCACCAAGCGAGAAGAAGCTAAGCTTACCTCGGGTCCTCGCAGAGGGAGTTGATTTTGATCACGTTCTCCGTCAAAGTCTCGGCTGTCATCTGAGGTTGTTCGCACAGAAGTCAGTAAGCTCGATCTGCCAGACTCGCTGACCCAGCCCAATGCCAGGCATCCGAACGTACATCGGTGAGGTCCGGAAGCCGAGACTGCGAGGACAAGTATCGTCAGACTAGCTCAAAGCGAGCAGGAAACTTGGGGGGACGAACAAGCTCGACGTTGGGAGCTCCGCGCGCAATGGCGTCGGCGATGGCCTTGCCGACCTTGCGTGGTGGCTTGGTGGTGGATGCGTCGGCAGAGGACATTTTGTAATGGAGTCTGGTGGTTGTTGAGGTGTCTTTGTTGAGGTGTTTGGGAGAGGGAGGTCGGAGGAGCCCCAGAAATCGGAAGAGGAGCGGTGAATTGCTCGGAGTCTGGCCCGGCGGAAGATGAAATCCCGCACCGTGCGGCGTTTTGTAGCCAGCTACTTCCCACCACTTCGCTCTTTCTCCACCCCATCACCCCCGCGTCTCCACTTTCTGTAAGGCTAATTGGTACAGCAGGCATCCCTCAGTATCCCAGCACTGACCCTGCTTTGTCCCGTAGCTCAGCCAATACATCGACATGCAGGTAAGTACTGCTTTCACATGAACGCGTATCACTCGGGAGGCACCAAACTCACTCGTGGTACTGCTTCAGCCATTCATCTATAACGCTCTCCCAGCGCGAGTTATCTTCGGCTGGGGTACCTCTTCACAAGCCGCGGCTGAAGTCAGAGCTCTCGGATGCGTGAGTCTCGGGCGCATTGGCGACGGAATGAGCTTTTCTGACAGCGCTTCTAAATAGTCCAAAGTCCTTGTTCTTACCACACCTCAGCAAGTCGCATCTGGTGAGGCAGTTAAGGCTACTTTGGTGCGTTCTGTCTTGCGATCTCCCCGCACGTGGCCCCACACTGATTTGTTGAGTGCAGGGTGAGTTGGGCGCGGGCATTTACTCCAATGCCACAATGCACACACCCATGAGCGTCACTCTTGATGCTATGGCGATGGTAGAGAAGCTGGGAGTTGATTGCGTGGTGCGTCTTGCCGCGGACCTCGAAACTATGCGGAACTGACTCTCCGCTCGTTCCAAGATTGCTGTTGGTGGAGGATCCACTATCGGACTTGGGAAGGCAATTGCTCTTAAGTCAGATGGCCGAATCAAGCAGATTGTGATCCCAACTACTTGTGAGTTTTGCGTCTGTGGCTAGAGTGGAGCGCACTTTGACACTTTCTTTAGACGCTGGATCTGAGGCAACGCCAATTATCGGTCAGAGTGAGACAGATGCCAACGGACAGACACTCAAGACAACTCAAAAGACTACAAAGGTTCGTACTGGCTAAGCTTGTCCTTGCAACCTCACTGACCCGTCTCATCTGCAGGTTCTGCCGCAAGTCATCATCTACGACATCGACCTCTCCATGACCCTCCCCGCGCAAATGACTGTCACCAGTGGTCTCAACTCGATCGCCCATGCTGTCGAGGCCCTGTATGCCCCGGAAGCCAACCCCATTCACTCTTCTCTCGCCGAGCAAGGTATCACCAGCATCGCTCGCTCCATCCCCGCAATCATTAAGAACTCGCAAGATAAGGATGCTCGATCTGATGCTCTCTTCGGTGCTTGGTGTGGGGGAACGGTACTCGGTGCCGTCGGTATGAGTTTGCATCACAAGGTTTGTCTTTGCTTTGAATTTTCAATATTGCGCACCCGGCTGACGTTCGTGGTTGCTCAGCTCTGCCACACGCTCGGAGGCTCTTTCGGAATGCCCCACGCCGAGACTCACACTGTTATTCTTCCCCACGCCGTTGCGTATAACGAGCCGTATGCGAAGGTCGCTATCGGCCGCGTTGCGAAGGCACTCGGTGTTGAGAACGCCGCCCAGGGCCTCTTTGACCTCGCCAAGGACAACGGTGCACCATACTCGTTGCAGGCACTTGGCTTCAAAGAAGAGGATCTCGAGAAGGCAGCCGATATCGCCGCCAAGGCTCCTTAGTAAGTGCTCTTATTGATTTTTTTTTCCGAGCAAATCCTGACGACTCTCCTGCAGCCCCAACCCAGCGCCATTGGATAAGGAAAAGTTGCTCAAGTTGCTCACCAACGCTTACCACGGAACCCGACCTGAGTAGAAGTAGATACAAGTCAACCTGTAATCATCATGATATTTACATGATGGAACGGCGGGGTTTGGGAACTGAGGGGTAATGAGGCGAGAGGAGATCAGGAGGCTATTGGACCGCTCGCGGTGGGGAGGATGGGACGCTTGGATCAAAGATAGAGTACTTTGAATTTCGAACGGACTAAGTTGGATTAAGTAGGAGAATTTGAGGATGGGGATGGAGTGAGGAAGTCGTTGGGGGATCTTCTTCTGTGATAAAGGGTGAGGCAAAAGCATTACACCATTGTGTTGGATGGAAGTCCAGTGCCGAGGCTTCACCAGATACGAGATGCCGGAAAATGACACTGGTCTGTGCCGATGGGCAGGCGACGGAATCCGAGACGAGATTGACAAGGAGCTCCTCTCGGAATTACCATTTAGCATGCACCATGCTGTCCTGTGTTTGTCTCCGAGTTCCCTTTTCTTGTTCCCAGGTCCGGCAAACACATCAAAACGATGCGGAAGTACCAACTTCTCGACGCCAAACATGACAGCGAAGTGCTCTGCGCGGTTTGTAGCCGCCCAGGTGAGCTCGTAATCTCCATGATCCCCCCTTAGAGCGTATCTGATCTCAATTCAATCATTCTGCCCATCTCGCTGTCCCATGAACCCGCCAACAGTCGAAGAGGGCTTCTACATCAATTGCGGACGCGGACACCTCACCTGTCGTGCTTGCTTGTTCAAACTCCCCACCAAGCGAGCCCTCTTTGGATCGAAAATCGTCTTATGTCCGAGCTGTAAAGCGCCAGGTCAACCTGCGCCTTATGGGAGCATTGGGCCGGGACGTCAGCGACAGGCGAATGGCGTCAAAGTCAAGTGCGCCGGCGCTCGTTGCTCCTGGGAAGGATCTTTCGCTGACTCTGGGTCTCATGTTGTGCGTCTCGAAAGATTGAATCAAAGGTTTTCACATTGAGGCTGATGCTCGTCTGTTAGTGTGACCTGGACTGCCCCGACTGTGGCCACCACTACCGTCCCGCGGAACTTGCCAACTCGGGCACTCACAGAATCTACTGCGAGAAAGCGTCGGTTCCCTGCCCACGTAGTGGATGTGGAAAGGTCGAATTGCGGAAGAATCTTCTTGTGCACGAAGACTCTTGCGAACATCACCCGTGCGTTTTTTCTTTTGGCATCTTTGGAGCTCATCGTGGATGGGACGACAGTATTTTTTCTGGGGGCTCACTCTGGTACTACATCCACCCCTTCATCAGATGCAAGGCTGTCAAGGAGGATCCTGAATTCTGTGACTTCAAAAACACAAAATCGGAAGTAAAGAAGCACGAGCCTATCTGTCGGGATCGTTACGATACGCACAAGAGGCTGGAACAGCTCGAAGCCTATCTCTCAGCGCAACACTATGGAGAGCGTGGTTTCGGCCATGATTATTCGCCTTGGCACTGACATCACTCGGAGTAGTGCTGGAACGGGGAAGAAATTGACCGACGAAAGCTAGCGATGCGACGCGCACAGGAGGGCGGAGGTATTCGGCCGCTTAAGATGTTTGAAAGCGTACTTAAGATGTCCAACTTGAGAGTAGAAAAGATCAGATCATGTATGATGAAGCAGTTGCTGAGCATGTGAACTAGATTCATTTACAGCCGGTCCCCTTGAAAGACCACTCGTTGTTAAACACGCATTATTTGGCGTAGTCAGGATAAATATCTGACTGATATCTCGACAGGCTCCGTGAAGATGATGAATTGAACACATAGTCCCGTCTGATTGGAAGATGTTGCTAGATCTGATAAGCGGAGAACGAGCGACACTGTGGTGGCGACCGCGACGTCGACCTAACTTGCGGCAGAGCGCGGGACGCCGCCGACCATGGCCCCACTAAGGGCTGAGAGGGGATCGCCCAGGAGCTCTAATCAGTATGGGAGCATGATCAAGAGTATTTAGCCGTAGTGATGGGCGTAAAAAGACGAGTCCGCCTTTTTCACGCGCAACCAGCCGCAACGCCACCCAAAAGACGGCTCCAAAAGTTTTCAGCTTCGCGGACAGTTCTGACTGGCACCAGCCGCAATACACGTTCGGATCAGGTAAGCTGACACCTTACGGAAAGAGCTACGGAAAGAGCTACTTGAAGAATCCACTACTCTTTGCATTTCTCTTACAGATACACATTGTTTCATCATTTATCACTTTCTGCAAGGTGTCCCAGTGCAAGTGCAGAAGGCAAGGCAAACCTGCTCGTCCCAGCAAGTCCCTGAAATGTTCCTCCGGTTGATCCTTAGTTTTTAAATTTGTAGAAGTTCAGCAATCGAGACAGTTTGACGTCAAAAGTTCCGCTGGTCATATCCTGTACATAAGAAGTCGTCGACTTGTAACCACCAAATTCACCTTGTCGTCTCGTGACTCTTGTCTCGCGCCTAGCTCCGTTTCGTGCAAGTTCCTGTACGCTGGATGATAAACATTCTACGCTCCTCCGCACCTACCCACACTTTTCCACACTTATCCGTGCCATTTAGCTTGAAAATAGTAGACTAACTCCCCTGGTCCAAGCGTTTCGAGTCACGCTCCGGTTAGCCACGGTTCGACTCGGCACACGAAACAGCATAAATAGCTGCGTGATTGGCCACCTCCTCTTGACCTACAACCTCATTTTCGAAAACCTCAAATCTCAAATTACAAGATCTCAAGACTCAAGATGCATGGAAACTATTACTACAAAGAACCCACTCGAGGCAGCCGGGGGCTGGGCGGAGGTGGCGGCGGAGGCGCAGGGAGCTTCGAAGGGAGAGTAGGATGTCCTGGCACTCGGAGGGGCGGAGGATGTGCCCGAGGTGGGTTTGGAGGTGAACGGGGACGGGGAGAAGCAAGGACGCAAGCACCTGGAATACCCGAAGTCCTTTCAACTCCGACTTCAGCTGGTGCATGCGGAGAGGGCTGTGGCGGTGGAGGCCATAGAGAGGTAGGAGCTTTTGATGAGAGCGCATGGGACGGGTACAGGGAAACACAACCCATCAACAAGTATCTTCCTTCTCCGCCTCCCCGCGCTTCCACCTTCTCTCCCTCTTTGCGAAAGTCGGCAAGCACGTCTGCCCTCGCCCTCGACAATTATCGTGCGCGCCGCTCCGCTCTCGAGCAGCGCACGCTCGCGCTCGACCAGACCGCTCGTAGTATGGCAGAGGTGAAGCTCTACAGTCGTCACCACCATTCTCATCGGCGTTACATCTGCGTTTACTTCGAATTTGACAGTCAACGCGTTGCGCGCGAGGAAAGTGAGCTTGCGAAACGACAGCGACAGCGCGACACTGCGGAGGATCTTCAATTCTATCGATACTATCAACTCTTTCAGCGAGACAAAGATGCGGTGATTGACGCATTCGTGGATCGGTTGGAGGAGGAAGATAATCGCGAGGCACTTCGAGATGAAGCCAGATTGTCGATGGTCAAGGAAGTGATGAGGGACAATGCAATCGAAGAGGTAAATATTTCTTTTGAAGCTCCTGGATTTGAAAGCTGACTTTTCTTATACATAGGTTGACGACACCGTCGGACTCCCTCGCCATGGTGGCACTCTCGGCTACACCGAAGCAATCATACAAGGCCAGTTGTTCAAGGCTCTCTTGGACGGCGGCTCAATGATTTGCATAATGAGGGAGGATGTGAGGCAAAGGCTCAGAATTCCTACCCGTACAGCTAACATGACTGTCAGGATGGCTGGAGGATCACTCGAGTATGCCCTCGGGATCAGCGACAACGTCAAGATCATCGTAGGAGGCGTCAAAACACGCGTCCACTTCATCATCTTCCGCGGTGGTTCAAACAAGATCCTCCTAGGCCAGAATTTCATGCGACAAGTCGAGGCAACTTTTCATTACAAACACGACGGGTCGGTCATTTTTGGATTGTCTGATGACAACGGCGACTCGGAGGCGGTAATCGAAGTCACGCCCAAGGACAACGGCCCTCAAACTTCCGACCAGCAGATCTAGGCCCAAGGATCGGAACACCGATTCCATTAGAGCATTGAGGTAAAGCTGCTGGCGGGTATGAATACTTGACCAGTGGGGGCGCTAGAATGCTTCACTGGAGGCGGATATTGTGTATAGTCCATTTCAGCTGTACAGCCCCTTTTGATGCTTTTTTCCACTGTGTTGGAGTTCGTCTATACTTGCTTTTGTCATGTACATCGCATTGTCCCTTCATAGTAGTGTTATACCCGGTGGTTTCTGAAAATAAATTGAAGTGTGTGAAAAACAGCGAGCAGTGAAGATCTGGGACAAAGTTGAAGTTGAAGTTGAAGTGTGTTTGATTGTCAAAAAGTATGTAAATAGCTAAGAATGCTAACGTTTTGAATCGACTATTGATGACCCCCCTTGGGGTTGTTCCACAACGTAATAACAGACTCAGCGAGAACGAGCTGCGAAGGCACTTGGAGCTCTTCGCGGACCTGACATGTCTTGCGTGAAGAGTAGTAATTCTTGAGCTAATAGAATCCCTGAGTCGTACCTTCCGACTCGATCCATGTCAAGGAGAACGGGCATCCGATTCGATTTTCGCTTTCCTGGCCCCCGAAGCCTCCGAGTTGAACTCGGTTGGTCCGTGCAATCATCCGTTGACTGCGGCCACTCTCCTGCCTTGTCACACCACCTCAATACGCTAGACGATCACGACTCCTCAACTTCGGCAAGTCTTCATCCTCCCCACCGCAACCACCTCCCTCGGCACCAATGCGGGCAGTCATTCAGCGTTGTACCTCCGCCTCCGTGACCGTGTCGTCCACGCAGATCTCATCTATCGGTCGTGGTCTGATGGTTCTCGTTGGTATTGGAACGGCAGACACTGAGCAGGACTTGGGCTGGCTGGTCGGCAAGATCCTCGCCCTGCGACTGTTTCCGAACGAGGAGGATGCGGAGTCGAGCTGGAAGCGGAGTGTGGTAGAAGCTGGAGCGGAAGTTTTATGTGGTAAGCTGTTATGAGCTGTCTAGTCTTAATGGTCGAGCTTGCTTGAAAGCCAGCAAGCCTAGAGTCGGACGAGCACGCGCTGATACCCAATCATTTGCCACTTCTGACACTCAGTTTCGCAAGTACGGCATTCTCGATGATCATTCACAAAGCAAAATCTAAATGTTCATCGATTCGTCAGTTTACACTAATGGCTACTACCAAAAAGAGCAAGCCCGACTTTCGAGAAGCGATGGTGCGTGAGCCTCGCCGAGAGACTTAGTTTATTTTGTCAAGCTAAGCTCTTCTCTCCCTATAGACGTCAGAAAAGAGCCGCCTGATGTATGATGACTTCCTCGTCGAGATGGGCAAGCAGTACGATCCGGCAAGAATAAAGAATGGTCAAGTGAGCGATTCCGAGCCGACTTGCTCCTTTCAAAAAAGTACTGAAGACAATTGTACAAGTTTGGAGCAATGATGAACGTTTCTTTAACAAACGATGTGTGTTCAATCTTCCACGAAATTGGACGACCGCTGACACAGAATCCAGGGTCCGGTGACAATCCTGTTGGACAGCCGAGACGCAGGCTCTTCGGCGGTAGCTCAAGGGCCTGCGCTCGACCTGAAGAAGAAGCGGAAGGAAGACTGGGAGGCGAAAGCGAAAGCTAATACGGAGAAAGCGAGAGCATTCCAGGCTGAGAAGTCCGTCGTAGATGTGAATGGCGCCAAACCGCTGCTCGAAGAGGCGACCATCTCCTCATAATATACCTTTGATTGCTAAATCAATATACTAGATGAACAACGAACTCGCTGGCAGGGGGGAAGTCGGATTCTCTTGAGCCATCAAAACATGTCGGTCTGGGTTTTCATCCAACGAGTCGGGACTAGCAGAGCAACCACACAAGTCACAGCAAACGGCGACGCACCGCTGATTGTTCATGGCCAACCAGTTTGCGTCCGCTATAGCGTTCCCCTCTAAGTCAATACATATATAAAATCAAAGCGACGCAGGAACTCCCTTACACCGAGCACTTCAAATAGATAGGTATCCCCAAGTATCCCAGATCCAACCTCCGCCGCGACCTCTCCATAAAGCGTATCAGGATGCCCATCATGCAAGCTATATCCCCAATTTATAGCCCAAGCGCACGAAGACCTTGATCAAGCTCCGAATCCGCCTTCCTACACTTGTCCTCATCCCAATTTTTCATCCTAGCCTCGCACGCTTCCACCGAGAGCTTCATCTCGCCATTCTCATCTTGTGTCTCCTCCACTTTCAGATCTTCCTGCTTTTCAATTTCCGTCGATGACCTAAACAAACCCACCGCGGAGTCGTTTTTGGAGGGAGGGGGGGTAAAGAAGGACCCAGCGACTTGAGAGACGCCGGGGGACAGCACGAGGATGGGTCGACGTTTCCGCTTGGGTGGTACAGGGTCGGTGATATGGCTCTCGATCGGAGATGGAGATTTGATTCGGATAGTGGAGAGGATGGAGCTGAGAAACCCGAGCGAAATTCGTGGCGGCGTTTGGGGAGCAGGGATGGGGATGGGCGGCGACGCGATTGTCGACTCTGATGTTTTGCCGGCCATTGTATCGACGAAGGGAGGGGAGATGAAATGTGAAGAAGGTAGCCAGCGAGAGAAAGGTTATATACAGCTGATGACCGGAGTGATGTTCGGAAGGCGCTAAAGAAAGAAAGGATGGACCGAAGCGACTTCGCCTGCTGATCATGAGGGCGCACGAGCCTTGGTCTCTAGAGCTCAGGTCATTTGTGAGTGCGTTGGGTACAAATTTGCTTTCATCAATTTCGAAATAGTAGGTATCAGGGAAATGGAACGGAGGGAGTTAAAGTAAATGGACGGGTGCGGGAGAGTGCGAAGTGCGGCCGGTCGGATGAGGGGCATGAGAAAATCAAAGGATGGGGGTTGAAAAATGAAGACGAAAGCCGATGCATCTAACCAGACGATTCCGTCCACGCATTTCCGCCAGTAAGGTCCTTACAGCGAAGTCGCCTTCACAGCTTAGACGTCCGCCATAACAACCTCAGTCACTGGCGGGGCCTCTCCGTTCGCAACCGCCTGCGCTGTCAAAGTCGCCTTTTCGGCAAAGAACCTCACGTCGGCATCCGAGTCCGCACGGAGTTTCTCGAGGTTTGGCAGGATGCCCTCGACGACGAGCTCCTTACCTCCCGGTTGACCCGCGACGGCGCTTGAGAGCACCTCGAGGGCCTTGGCGACGTTGAACCTGATGTTTGGGATTCGATCCGATACAAGTGCGGTAACGGTTGCAAGAACGGATGACCGAATAACGTCGACATCAAGTGCTGGTGCCATGGTCTGAAGATGGAAAGAAAATCAGCTCGAATCACTGAGGTGGAGGCGGAGGCGGGACTAACAGTGATAGCAAAGATAGTGGTCATGCGGAAAAGGTAGTTTACGTTGTCACCCATAGCGAGGACCTTGGGGATGATGGCTGACTTTGCCCAATCGACGCCGAAGACTTCTGTGAGTTTGCGAAGGTTGACGGTGGCTGCCTCGCGGATAGAGAAGACTGGGTCTCCGAGCCAAGTCATGCAGAGGTTGCCGAGCTGGTCATCGAAGAATTGCACGCCAAGCTGCTTGGCGAGAAGGGGAATGTATTCGATGATTGCTTGTCGGACGCGCCATTGCTTGTCTTCGGCGAGTTCGACAATCGCGGGAAGAAGGGCTTTTGAAAGGAGCTCGATGCCAATAACGGCATTGACCTGCTCGAGCTTAGAGATGATGTTGAGACGAACGTCGGGGAACTCATCCTTGAGAAGTTGGAGGAAGAGAGGAAGAAGGTGCTCGATAGTTGAGTCCTTGCCGAGGAGGGGTGCGAGGCCGGAAATTTGAGTGCCCAGGGCGGCACGGACATGTTGGGACGAGTCGGTGGAGAGGTCGCGGATACATGGCATGAGGCGGGCAAGGATGACTTCGCGGTCAACAAGTTTAGCGAAGCCTGTGAAAGAGCGTGTCGCACGATCAGCTGCCGCTCACCGATTGACTCGAGAGGTAGAATAAGCCGGCACATACCTGGAATTTGCCCCGCAGCAGCAGTCCTAACCTCTGCCTCGTTGTCCTTGAGCAGCGAAACAAACGCTACGACAAGCTCCTCCCTCACAATGTCCTCTCCAGCGGCAGTCGCAAGCTTGACAAAGTGGTCCGCTACCATGTATCTGACTCTCCAACTCTTGTCGTTGACCATAGCTTTCATTGTGCTCCCGAGATAAGTCTTGCACTCCTCGTCGGTAAGGGCCTCTGCGATAGCAATGAGAGCATCGACGGTGAGGAGGCGAACCGAGTCCTGGTCGTCGCCGGCAAGTTTTCGGAATGCGGGAAGGAGATCTGAGAGAAGAACGTCGTGGGAAAGGGTCTTGGAGAAGGGGCCGAGTTCCTTTGCGGCGGCGCGGCGAACCATGGGCGTGTCATCGGTGCACAAGGCGGCAAACATGCGCCTAAGCTCGTCGCAGGTCGATTGGGTTGAACTTGGGTATGCGGCGGCGTAGAGAGCTGTGGCTGAGGTCCTGGAAGTGAACCATTCACCGGTAGATAGACGCTTGAGGAGGGGAAGGTAGAACTCGTCGATTTGAGCTTCGCTGAGGTGCTTGCACACGGCGGTGATGCTCTCTGCAGCCTTCTCGCGCACGAGCGTCTCCTCGACCGCGGCCAGGCTCTCCAAAGGAAGGAGGATCGTGTGGGCGTAGGCATCTCCTCCAACGTATTCGACAAAGCCTTGCCCGAGCTCTTCGGCTAGTGCGAGGAGGATCTCATCGTCGTCGTCAAGCGAGTCGTGCAAGAAAGGGAGGAGTTCGTCGCGCGTTCGCTCTGGGCCAAGGGCGAGTGAGATTGTCGAGACGCGGTGAATGGCGTTGAGGCGAAGGGTGACGTCCTCTGAGCGCAATTCGTCGACTGAGAGGCGGGGCGGCAAGGGGTGGGGTGGAGGAGAGGAGACGCGCGCGTGGTCAGCAATCTCGTCGCACCCGAGCCTCACAATGGCCACCTCTCTGTCAGGTAGACTTACCAAGAATAGCAATGGGGTGCAGAGTTGGGTCCGCTGGGTCAGTCCCAGATGGGTTCGGTGCTTGTTGCATCTGCATCGTAACCGTCGGGGTGAAAGGCTGAGGGTGTGGGTGCGCGAGCGGAAGGTGCAAGGGACGGAGCACAGGTGGGAAAGGACGTGGGAAGACTAGAGGTGTCGGGTTTGTTGTGTTGTGCGGATGCTCCTTCAATTGGCGTCCGGAGGCCGTGTGGGTTTGGAGGCGCCAGAAGAGCTGGAAAGGGACGTGAAATCGACGCCGTGTGAAACCAACGCAATCGCAGAGTTAGAGCTGAGAAACGGCTAATGAAAATGGTTTTTCAATTGTGTGTTTTAATCAGATGAGACGAATCCTAGTACAGAATGACTGGTAAGTTTAGCCAAGAGCCTAGTGCGAGGAGGAGCAAGGTGGCAACTTGCCTGGACGGCCTGCCATGACCATGCGAGTTGTAATACGGCGTTACGAGCGAAAAATTATGTTTCACTATTTCTATCCACTTAAGTTCCTAATGTAATCCTCCTCCTCTTTGATTTCTCTGGCTTGTTGCACTTGCACGCAGCAAGAACAGCAGAGACTGGCACAGAAGTTGCCGCAACCACTGCCCTCGATTTGGTACCGCTGCAATTTGCGAAAGTGTTTCGAATCAGCACAAAGTTCCCGAGTGGGCTTAAAAATTCTTACGCCCTGAAGATTCCTGCAATGGATCGTACAAACGTCAGCCTCGCCACCAGCACAACCTTTGTAAGAAAAAAAGCAGAATACGTACACCCGCTCGGAGGAAAGGAGAAGACACTGGAGATCAAAATGCGTGAGGCCACAGAAAAGACAGCAAGGACCGTTGCAGCTTGAGCCTGATCGGGCGTCGTGAAGTCAGCCTGCGAAGTACTATGGTGCAGTGCACGACAATGAGAATGAGCTGACCCTCAATCGGTCCAGCATTGCTTTCCAGCGATCTATACTTGCTCTGAATTTTGCCGTACAGAAAGCACGGACTGTTTGATGATACACGAAGTCAGGAAACTTCCCTCCCTACGTAGTACGGGCGATGCCAGCCTCACCAGCACCAAGCAATTGAACTGCATCCAAGACCCAAATCAGAACAGACCAAATTTAATGAAGAGGGAAAAATAAACTTACCATATCCCACCGTCACCAAAGCAGTCGAATAAGCCATTACTCCAACCTCTCTTGCTGTTTGGTCCGAGAGGCAGATTAAGAGGGTTTCGTTCGTCCTCAATCGGCGGTGGAGAGAGCGACATTTTTTCCTGGGCCTGATAGGCGGGCTGGACAGGTCCAAGGTGAGTAGTGGGTGGTGCATATTGTTGCTGTCCGGACTGTTGGATCAGCTTACGTCTCGAAAGTCGCTAGCTGACTTACACCGTACGCGCCCTGGTAGGCAGACTGTAGCTGACCGTAGGCGGGCTGCTGTTCAGCATGGACTGGCTCCTGAGCGTATTGATTAGACATCTCGAATGTGTCAGAGGGTGATCAAGAGGCAAAGCTACGGGAAAGCGAAGACAAAGTGCGCACCAGGGACCAGAGTGGCGCGTCTTCCGCGCGGACGTTTTCGCTGTTGTATCGCCGGACTCCGGGTCAAGGACATACTACGTGACTACTTTCGTATGCTCGGAGACCTGAGTATCCCTCGTTCCCCATTTTACTAAAAAAAGCGACGCTTGAACGTACTAAAATTCCTGAATGGGCGTTTTTTCTCCCTAGCCCTCGTTCGTCCTCGCGTTGCCACCGCTTTCTCTGCCGCCTATTTCGCCCTTCGTGCTACGTCCTACCCCGGCAACACTAATCTCGAATACCGTGCCGTCAGCACCGTCAGGAAAACAGAGACGAATGAGAAACCAAGTGCCCTTGCATTCACATTTACCAGAATAAAGAACGTCCAACAGAGTGAAAAATGAGGCCTGAGGTGAGATGCGAGATTTATATAGCGTGCGTGCGTACGAGGGTAGCCCCCTGGAGGTCTAAGTCTGAGAAACAGTGGAGTAGATCTCCTACCACAATCCCCATTCCGATTCGTCCACGGCCTCCGGTTTGCTGACTTCGCGTTTGGGTGTTGGAGGTTTGAGGGTGACAGATGGAGACAAGGGGTGCAAGACTGGGGATAGGTTTGGTGGCGAGGAGTCTTCGTCTAAGATGCTGAGACTGGTCTTGGTGGATGGTTTCGTGGGCGACCGAGGTTTTGTTGGTGAGACTGTCATACTAGGACGGCGGTAACCTCCAACATGTGGCGAAGGCGTGGCCCCGGCAGCAGGAGTCGGGGCTACTCCTGAGATTTCAAAGCGGTCAGCAATGTAAAAAATTTGGAGGGATGACGAGCACTGACCATCCAAGAATGCTCCCCAGTCCCACTCGCCAGTTCCATGACCTTGTTGACCTGGCGTGCGGGGCTGCTCATCCGGGGTGGTAGATGTTGCAGAAGAAGAAGCTCGCTTGGCTGAGGACAACGGTGCAGCTTTATTCCAAGATGTCGACTTCGATGCCTTGGTCGACGTTGTCGACGGTGACGGCTGTGTAGTTCCTACAGGAGATGTGAACTGTGTCGTAGGTTCAAGAAGCGGAGAAGTTGATAGTAGTTGTTCCCTGTTTCGCGGTGGCGGTGTTGTGGGTGGGTCGAGAGGACCCAAAGTTTCCGAAAGCGTCTTCTCGAACTGATCCACAAATCCAAGCGTCGCCCGCTTCGTGCCCTTGAACGTCTCCGTTTCTTGCACAGCAGCCCATTTTCCGGAAAGAGATTTCCAGCCACCGCCAGCAGCGGCTCCGAGGACGTCAAAGGTGCTTCGCCGGCGAGCGTGACCGCCGTCTTCAAACGCGGGACGTTGGCGAGTAGGAGGCGCGTGAGAAGTCGAAAGAGCCTCCTTTCTGTCAGGTATCGAGGAGACCGGCTCTCCCGATGGTAAGCTGGCGAAACCCATAGACAGAGAGAAGATGGATGGAGAAGACCTTGTCGCTGTCGGCCCAGCAAGAGTGGACGAAGACGAAGAGCTTGCGCCAGTCCCTCCACTGACGCTAGAGCTGGACCTCGGTCGACCGTTCGGCGTAGCTAAGGAGCCGAAGAAGGAGCTCGAACTGTCGGTAGACATTGTGCTGATGGTACTGTCCCGGCGGCTCGCTTCTGTCGACGAAGCAGACGCTGCGCTTGAATGTCCCTCCGGAGACGACTTGAACTTTGGCGTTTGTCCTTCCTCCGCATCTTCGTCTTCTTCCTGTAATACGTCGAGACGATGGTCTTTTTCATCTACAATTGTTGTACTGGGCTGAAGTTGCTCCTCGATACCCGACACGGAGTCGATAAGCTTACCAAAGACGCCTCCAACCCACGCCTTGGCCGCTTGTACACTCTCTCCGATTTCGATGTCGATATCTTGACCGGTAGTCATTGATTGGTCTGACTCGTAAGAATTTGAATCGAACGTCGAGGAGAGAAGAGAGAGGTCGAGCGTATGTGTCGGTGCAGGCCGGGACGACACTGAGCCCATTTTAGACGAGCTGGAAAGATGCGGGGAGACGGAAGGTGAGGAATTTCTAGAGAAGCGCTTTGCGTCTGCTGCGACGGACGGACGGGGAAGGGATGTGGTGGTAGGTGGGGTGGAGGACGCAAGTGATTTGGCGACGATGGCCTCCCATTTCTTTTTCAAGTTCTTGAGCTCTTCCTCATGTCGTTTGAGCTCTGTCAGGAAAGAAAAGGAGCAAAGTTCAGCTTCAATCGCTCGCTTCAAATCCCCAACTCTGAAAGTGTTAACGCGCGGGCAGGGAAAAGCTGCGCACCTTCTCGCAGGTCGAGGCACTTGCGCTCTTTTTTTGCGATGAAGTTTAAAAGGTCGGAGTTGAGCTCCGTAAGTGTAGGTTGAGCTCCGACGCTCGCTCCTGTCCGGCTCGAACTCTGGAAGGTAGAGGTGGGGGAGCTCGATCCCTCTCCATCGTGCGAGTCCTCTCCCTCGCCGTCCTCCTCCTCCATCAATCCAGTCAAGCCATTTGAGAATTGGTTGCCAGCTGGTGATCGGAATCGGTCGAGTGTTGGGGACGAGGCGGGAGAGTGGGTCTGAGGCGAGTCCGCGACTCCGAAGAGGCCACGGCGTGAGGAGGAGGATGGATGGACAGATGTAGAATTGGCTGCGGGTGAAGCGTATAAGAGGGTGGAGGTGGAAGGTGTTGATCTGGGGTCGTCGGGTTGCGGTGAAGAGCTGTAGCTGATGCTGGACGATCTGCGAGCGTGGCCCGTGCTCCTTGGGGACGCAGTGGCGCCTGGCGAAGCTCTAGGGAACGACCACGACCCCGGTCCTGCACTGAGTGGTCTCCGGTTCGCCGAAGGACTTGGTGAAGGGTGGTCTGCGACGGTCGGAGAGCTGCTCGACGGCTGACTTGACGCTAGCGGCGCGTCCGCGAATGACGAAGACGGCGGTGCGGAAACCGGCGATTCTGCCCTTGTGTAGCCAATCCCACCTCCCGACATGGACAGCCTGAGATGGCGTGGAGCATGGCCTCGTGAGGTTGGAGTGCCTGGGTTTGAGCCCGCGCCTGCGCCTAGGGCTGAAACCGGAGGGGTTCGAGATGAGGATGCTGCGAGTGGGGAGGAGGGGCTGCCAAGGGAGAGGGAGAGTCGTTTGAGATGTCGTCCACCTGCTGGAGTTGTTGGTAATCGACCACTTGCGACGTCTGCAGCCATTGCCCGAGATATCGACAAACGCGAGGTGTTTCAGGTGCGTGCGTCGTCGGCAGGTGGAGGTGGCTTTCGATGGACCAGCGACAGATTGACGCGTCGAATTCACTAAGAGATGCGAAAGAAAGAATGAAAAGTAGAAATGGTAGTTCCTCGCGCCGGGGATGGGAGAGATGGTGCTGCGTGGCGGAGGATCACCTTCGTTTCGTCCGTCGCGTGGTAAATTATTCATTTCTAAATCAATCTTCAGACAATCTCCGCCGCATCCGCTTGCATCCGCGGCCAACAATTTCCAATTCCCAACCTCTGTCGCAGCGGCTCATCAAAGGCTGGGAGACGATGCCTGGCGAGACCAACAGGGCGTCCAGATCGCGCGAACCTGTCCGCACCACCACCGCATTCGACTTCCACACCCTACTCAATCCCCGCCCGGACCCTCTGGCGCACGCCACAACCCGGATCTCAACAAACAGAGAGCGGACTCAGCAGGGACCTATCCGCACGGAGTCACCAACCCAACTCGAACTGGACGAAGAGCACGACGAAATAAGCCTCCGCCTTTCCAGCAGACCATTGCGCGCAGATCTCACCGACCCCGCCTCCGAGTCCGACTCCACCAGGACAGCACTGGAAGAACACCTCCGCCTTCGCACATACGACGATACCTACTACTCGGATCCCAGCGAGGATGATGTAGACATGGACCTGCTCGAAATCTTGGCCGAGGGCGGGGAGAGCGAGAGTCAGGAGGAGGAGGAGGAATTTCAGGCGTTGCGGACAGCTAGACCAGCTAGGTCTGCGTCCGCACCTAGGAGGACGTCAGGGGGTTCTTTCTCACACGCTCTGCGCGAAATGATGCTCAGCGGTGACGCTGGTGAGGCGGCGGAGGACGACGATTCGGACGACAGCCAAGCAGACGGATCACATTCTCTCTCGGCTTTCTGGCCTGGCTTGATTGGAACACAACCGCTCAACGCTCCCTCTCCCCTCCGCCACTCTGCGCTCCCTCCTTCTCCGACCGAGCCAGAAACTCCCAAAGCCCCGACCTTTTCTCGATTCGACCCACCGTCTGCCACTTCGCCTACGAGCTTCCTCCGACCCGGAGCCGTTTTAAACGGCCAACAAATCTTTTCAAAGCGTACTCCAAAACCTTCCGGAACCGGAGCAACTCGAAATCCGTTCATCCTTCCGCCCGGACGACCCCCCGGCGTTCCACCAACCTCATCACTCCTCGGCTTCACCTCACCTCCGCCTCTATATCCCGCCGATCTTCCTTCATCTTCACGGCCTAGAACTCCGCTGGAAGATTACCAAGCTGCAGAAGCTCGACTAGACCCACAACGACGCCTGCCGCCACCCGTCGGCAGCACAACCGAATCTCAAACAGCCCATTCTCTCGCTCGACATAGTCTCGACCTCGCCACAGCATCTCTTTCTTCGACACTCCCTTCCTCCCTTTCCTCCCTCTCATCCTCGTCACGCGCCGCTAGGGCTCGAAGTCTCCGAGACGCCGTGGATGCCGTCAGAACTCGCGTTGAAGCTCGCCACCGAGCCGACTTTTTGGCAGAATCGACGACTGTCTCGGCTTACGAATTTATTGAGGAAGGAGTCAGAAATTCAGCGAGGACATCAGCGGTGGATCAGGTGAGGAGGGAGCTGGATGAGAGGGTATCGAGGGACGACTCCTTAGGATTGGAAGGGCTTCGAGAACAAGTTGCTATATTGGCCAGAAGAGCGGCGCTGTACGGGAATCCGGAGACTACGACTACCTGGCCAGAAGAGAGCGCGGAGACGGAGCACTGGGCAGTTCGCGTCGTCATTCATACCTATACCCCGGAGAAAAAAACGATATCTGGCTTGATGCATGCGCTTGGCGTCCCTCATTCGACAACTCAAGTAACGACGTATTTTATTGGCGACATCATTGACCCCGCCGTTGATGGTTTGTATACTCGAAAGTGGAACGCACGAAGAAAGGATGATATCGAATACTGGACGAAGCTAGGGCCGTTCAAAAACGTCTCGAAAGACGAGCTAGCCGAGCGAGCAAACGACCCACTGTGGCTGAGAGAGCAGACTGATGGGTGGCTTCTGATGAGATGGAAAGAAGCTGACTTTGTCAACGTCACAAGTGAGCTATAATTCGTTCTTCCTTCTTTTTCTCCTCGCAGACTGATATGCTCCTCATGAAGAAGAAGACTCCACCCTGTCAATCTCGGGATTCTACCTAATCGCAATGCAGCGGTCCACAGGGGCATTAGAAGGTCAGTCGCTCTGTGGCCCTTTCAAAAACATCAACTGAATCCTTTTGCGTTTAGGACTGTACTGCGACCATTCCTCGAGTCCCTACGGCTCCCCTTACCAGCGCCTCATCCTCTCGGCTGCGACTCCACGAGCTCCATTCACACTTGGCACTTTCGGTGTCCTATAATCCTCAATCTAGAGCTATGTTCCTCTCCGCATGTCTATAAAGCAGTGCTTGTCCATGTCTGTTCTGCCTTCCTTTCGTTGTTCTTTACTACGCATCGCCTCTACCCACATTTACTGCAAGCTAGCTACACCTTTCCGCCTCCATCTTATTCCACACGCCATCGCGTCATTCGCTTTAGAGCTTGATGACTCTCTCTCTCTCCGGGCAGCAGTGCGTTACGGAAGCGAAACACAGATTGCCGGCGGTGTGAACATGGGCTCGAATGAAAACATCTTGTAGAATGCGTAAATCAAGTTACAACGATACAGAACTATGGGAGGTATATCTAGATATCTATGACACACTTGCGCGTTTCCAAGCCCTCACAGCGGCAGCATCCGGCCCCGGTTCTCCCTCCTCATCTTCCGCCGCCAGTGTCGTATTGGTATTCTGGGAAGGAGCCAAAGGACTACACGGCGCGCTATTCGTATCATGACTCAACCTCGACCGTGGCCCGACCCCGACAAACAGTCCTCCCGAAATTGATACACCTCGCGTGCGATCCTTTCGCTTTCGCGCGTGAAGCTCATTAGCGGCTTCTTCAGTGTCCGCTTCGGAGGCGACGCGATGTATGAGAAGCGGTTGGTGTTCCGGAGCGTCGAAGACGTCGAAATTTGGTGCAGCGTTTGATGTTGGGAGTGTAGAGGTTCGTATGTGGCGACGGTGACTGGGTCGGATATCGAAACCCGGTGAGGCGGCGCCAATTCCGATGGTGAGACCTCGTGGGATCCACTCGACTGTTTGAAATAGGAATTAGGAGCAGAGCAAGGAATACGGGGAGGCAGAGCCTACCAGGTCCACTCAGTATCGAGTCAGCATCCGATTCGTCTCCATCGCTCTGTGGCTCCTCAGTAAAAGCCAGAGCTCCAAACTGTGTATGCGACAGCGATTTCTCCTTCGCTTCCTTCCGCTCGGCTTTGTTGCTGACAATCCAAACTCCAGCGAGAAGTATTACTGTCCCGAGACTGACGAGTCCGATCTGTAAACTGCTGAGCATGTCCCATTGATCGTAGTAGATGAGTCCAGTGATTATGGATGACAAGTTGTAGGCGCAAAAAGCCAAAGGGCATACGAGGTGGGGGCCGAGAAGTCGAAGTGCTCGATTGAGGTAGAAAAGCTGAAAAAGTGACTTGTTCAGCACGACAAATAATACTGCTGGAAGGATAGGCGACTCACTTGCAAAACAGCAGCAACAAGAAGAACAAGTACGATGAGCCAAGCTTGATAGTGACCAAACTAAGGGAACTGCATTCAGTGGTTGTGTTCGTAGGCACTTTGACAAGTGAATACCTCCACTCACCTGGTTCTGACCGACAATCGTCAGAATCAAAAGTTCAATGCCCGTCTTTGCAAAGAGCAAGCACAGTCCACTCAATGTCCCTGACGCGGCCCCATACGCGACCCCAAGAATGACTCTCGTGCGCTCAATCGCGACATCGCTGATATTTGGCTTCGCCTCCTCCGTCAACTCCCGTTCAGCCTCAGCCATCGTTACTGAGCGCTTCCAAGATTGATTAGGCGATGATTTGGGCACATGAGGTACCCCATCAAGTCCAAGAGGGATCGCATTTGGCGGTCGCGAAGTGGTGTCTTCAAAGGCTCCGTAGCGGGGAATAGACTCGTTGGGTGCCGAATGGGAGTGGTTGAGTAAAGTGGGGCGAGAGGTGTGGGA
Source organism: Phenoliferia sp. Uapishka_3 (assembly GCA_035521515.1). Classification (NCBI taxonomy): domain Eukaryota; kingdom Fungi; phylum Basidiomycota; class Microbotryomycetes; order Kriegeriales; family Kriegeriaceae; genus Phenoliferia; species Phenoliferia sp. Uapishka_3. The sequence goes on from JASZXU010000038.1 coordinate 23,235, forward strand.
GTCTCGTCTTGAGCGGTGACGCCATACGTTTACGGGGGAAGAAGGGGTAGTAGTTGAGTCGTGGCTTCGACATTGGCGCTCGAACGCCCATTCGGTGATATGTGCGGTGGTCAGGAGAACGGCGAGGAACGCGGATAGGAGACTGATCCAAATGATGAATGGTGGTCGAGAGTAAAGTCGGACGAGCTCATCGAGTGTATGTGTTTGCTCGGGGACCACTGCAGACACGGATGTGGATCAGTACTTGCACGCCGGCTGTCCTCGGAAGACGCACCTCCAAATGTCCCAATGAGGACCGCTCCACCCGCAATAAAAATGGTGCCGAGTACAAGGTGAACCGAGAACTCGTCGCCGAGGATTACTCGTGCGAAGAAGGCGTTATAAAGCAAGCTCACGGCACCGAGCGGTCCGAGGACGACGATTGGAAGCGCGCCAATCTGAAATATTGTACCTGAGCCGCGGTTCCGATGATAGGTTAGCTGCAGGAGAAGATTGATCTGCTTGTGTTGCACGCACCCAAGAGATTTGAGCAAATGAAGATGGCGAAGCCGGTGATCCAGAGCGGGCGCTTGAAGTCTCGTTTCCGAAGTGAATGAGGCAAGATTTCGTTTTGTAGATGACTTTTGCGCTGAATCGTGAGGCCTGGCCGTGGGGTATCTGGTTAGCGGAGGCGGAGAGCTACCCAAATCAAGCCAAAGTGCGTACCGAGTGACTGAACGAAGCTCGCTAGCAGTCCCACCGTCACCTGCATTTGAGTACATCAACATCAACATCCCTTCTGTCCAATCATTGGTTGCTTCCCCGCTGTGCACTGGCTCGAACGCGGAGGGTCAAAGTCACGAGACGAGGTCCCGCGCTCCTCTCCGACAGCTATCCCGCCATTCAAACTCAACGCAGCAACACAGACTCACGCCCACGGCCACACTAATCTGAGGCGCATCTCCAGCGAGCATTCTACCAGGCGATGCGCCCTGCCGAGGACGGTGCGAAGTTGACGGTGGCTCGCCTCCTCAAGTGGAGCTTCCGTGGAAGTTGATTGGGTGTTGCCGATGTAGGGCTGCTCGGGCTGTTGTTGTATTGGAGGCGGAAGGAAGTGAGAGGCGAAAGATCAATTGAAAGGAAGGTCGGTGGGTAGTAAAGCAACAAAATCAAGTTGGATCTAGGAAGCGAAGGTCGGATGAACCGGTGCAGGCCCGTACACACTTCGCAATTGCTTCCCACCGTCCATTCTTCCCATACGTAAACGCTCAACATCACCTTGTACAAGCCATCCACAGTACTTCGGCATCATTTGCCGCGCCGTGCCACCTGTGGATTTGTTGCAACTTTCTCGCCGCCGCAACAAAGCCCCTCCCCGCGCCAGTAACTACGAGAGATTACCTCAAACTGGCTACCGACTGCCGCAAGTGCTCAACCGCTCCCATTTTCTCGACTTGTGCCCAATTGTGCCACATCAATGATTGCTGATGGGCCCCGCAAAAAAGAGCGCAAAGAACCTGTCTCACGCCAGCGCTCAGGCCGCCTCGCTTCACTTCGACATCAGATCGCTTACTCCTAGACTAGGAAGGGAGATGGAAGTGAAGGTCTGCAAGGCTACTTGAGGCCTTAGACTTTGATCTCTTTGCTTTTTCATCAACCTACTCTTCCACACTCACAAGAGCCTCGCATCGCCTCAGCTTCAGCCACCAGTCAAAGACCTCAACACTCAAACACCTTTCCCAGTAACCCAAATCCACCTCCAACGAAAATGAGCTCCATTTTCACCACTTTTTCCTCTCCAATGGGCCCAATTCACTACGCCCACCCATCCACTTCTTCCTCCCTCCTTTCTCTCCTCCACCTTTCCCCCAAGTCAAAAACTACCTCCACAAAATCCTCCACCCCTAAATCTGTCACCAAGTCTCAACCGAAGACCATCCACCGCAACCAAAAATCCTCCGTTGCCTCGATCAACTCTTCTTCCCCGCCCCCAACTTACCGCGAAGCCATCGAAAGCGACCTCGAGGATGATATTTTGAGCTACTACATGGGCGAGAGAGAGATGATCTCTTATGGGGAAGTGGAGATTAGGATGCAGGAGTGGGATGCCGAGCAATATAACCAGGAGCGCAACGCGGTATCGGAGCGGGATGGACAGATGGGAGCTGGATTGGCGGCGATCGGACTTTGAGATGAAGCTTTGAGATGGAACTGCATAGTGGCGAATCATATATAGTGTTGTAAAGTCTACCTCTCTACGATCATAAAACGTCTGGAACGACCTCAAGATGAAAATCTCGCGAAGGCGACGTTGCGCGACGAGCGCCTCGCCTGTTTTTTTCTCCCCCCGGCAAAGAACGGTGCCACGGCATAAAAGTCCTGTCCTCAGCTATTGTATAACAGTCCAAAACCACCGCCCTTGTCGGCTCAGTAACAAGACAGCGTCGAGCCTGAGCTTCCTGTTTCTGGGTGAGCGCCTTCGATTTGGTTTATGAAGGTTCTCGGGGCCTGCATATCGGAGCCATGCCTGGAACTCCAAGTATCGATGCAGTTCAGAGCTTTGACGAGCTCCAAGCTTTCCTGTAGCGTACGTTGAGGGTGACAAGATGCGAGACGGCTGTTCTCGCCTTGCGGGCTCGCCGGCAAGAAGACTCCACGTCGGTGACAGGTAGCGTTGGGTAACGTTTAGTGATAGTAAACTGCAGTGCAATTTTTCCTATTCGATTTTTAATTGACAACCTATACTGCCGCTTCAAATCTACTGTGCATCAAGCTCCGGGTAGAAGCGAAACAGTCCCATCGAGTACGGCTGCCTTCTATCACTCTTGAGGTAGGCGACCACTCTAGGAGATTCCTTGATTCTCTCATAAAGTCTTGATATGAGCGGGTATTGCGGTGTGACTTGCGCCATCAAACAAGGGAACGCGAAGAGAAGCTGCAAAATCAAGAAAGCTGAAACGGGTGTACTGCAACGATGAAAGGAAGACGACGCACTCCATCATAAACTTGAAACAAAGCGAGGTCGGCGTAAGTAGGTCCTCCATTTGTGAGGAATTCTCCACCAGCCTTCTTGATGTTACTTTCAAAGTGTGCGAAGAATTTCGGTAGGCGAAGCTCGCGGAACACTCGCGCGCGAACGAGGGCCGCATCTTTTTGTTCCTCGTAGTATGCGGTAATATCAAGAGGATGATGTGTATCATGAACCTAGTTGTGGATTGTTGCACGTCACAGTAGTCAGCTTCGAAAAACCGTGCAACGAGCATAAACAGCACTCCTTGAGACCAAAGTTGCTGACCTCATTCACAAGATCTAGGACGGTAAGAGCGAGCTCGTTTACATGGTACGTATGCGCATCAGGCTGCATCGGCTTAGCCACCACGTTGCCGCCTCCCTTCTCTGCGCCGGGAGCCGCACTCAAGTCAATCTTGGGCAATCGAGCGCCCAGATATAAGAGGATGTTTGGGGTTTGCGAGATTACGAGGCCATCATGGTCGAGGACTGGAGGGGCGAATGGCGTCGGGTCCTGCGAGTCCGCTGCTCGACATGACGTACAGCCTCATCAGTACTCAGTGAGTCGTCCAGGCCAAAAGTCCAGGCAGTAGCGTCGAGTACACACCAGCATTTTTTAGGTATGGAGCAATACAGGCTTGGCCTATCTCACGCGACGAATCAAGGTATGGTGTCGCGGTCGCTTCGAAGTACAAGCGAATGAACTGATGGGATGATGCCGCAGGGTCAGATCTCAGCGGGCCGAAGTGGGGCTTAGGATTGAGGAAGAGCGAGGACGTACCTCGGCGCGTCCAGGAATGCCAGCGTGGTAAATAAGGTTGAAAGTCATCTTTGATGTTGAAGGGATGAAAGAGTGACAGCAGTAGCAGATATATCGATTGGGAAAAAAGATCGGGATTCCTCGCTGGCGGCGAATATTCGAATACCATGAATCAATGATTTCACCGGTCAGCTAGGACCATCACACGCCGTTCTGCCTCATTGCCGTAGTAGTATCGAGGAATGTGAGTACGTTGAGCCCATTCAAAATCTCCGCGGGTAGTACTTCAGAGGTGTAGGCGGGGAACAAAGGAGGAAAGGAGGGTAGCGGAGGAGGGCACCGAGCGCAAAACGGCTTATCTTGTGGTGCCACTCTTTCACTCTGTCCTGCTGCAAGTTGTAAGTAGAACTAGCAAGAAAGGATCTCACACAAACTCCGCCCTGTCGTGCTCACAGCTGCCACCTCCTAGTCACCATGCCGCCCGCAAACTACACTCCACCGGTCCCTGTGTCCGTTGCGTACTACTTCACACGTGTCTGCAACTTCAAATGCAAGGTGAGCATCCCGGAGAGTGGTTCACTGGCTTGTATGGTGCTGACCCCCAGTGCTGACTCGTCGGTACATAGTTCTGTTTCCATACCGCAAAAAACTCGACGCTCCTGGACATTGAAGAGGCGAAGCGAGGACTCAGGATGCTGGCAGACGCTGGGATGAAGAAGATCACGTTTGCGTGAGTGATAGGCACCGGGGGCAAACAGACTGGAGTGCTGATACTGGAGTCAAAGAGGTGGTGAGCCCTTCACTCAGCCTCGATACCTTGGTGACCTCGTTACCTTTTGCAAACGGGAGCTTCGGCTGGAAAGTGTGGGGATCATGTGAGTCTCGAATTTGTGGATCAAAGATCCGGCGCTTGGAATTAGTGGCGGAAAGTGGATGATGTATCGGAGCTCAACATCTTCTATTCATAGCACAAATGGCTCTAAAGTTTCCGAAAGTTGGCTCAAAGCATTTGGATCCAATCTCGATCAATTGGGAGTAAGTTGTGACTCATTTGACGAGGAGACGAACATACAAATTGGGCGCTCGGAGGGAGGTTCGCGAGGGCACGTACAAGAAACTCGAAGGATAGCTGAGTCAGTGACTGTTCATTCGCCAGCTCATAATGACCGCTAGGAGCTGAAACTTTTTAGTAACTCAGATGGTGCCACGACAATGGTGTAATGTTTAAGCTCACAACCGTACGTTCCGCCGTACAGACTCGAGAAAGCGACTTGATTATACTAGCCCAACGCGTTTTTTTAGGTCGTCAATAAACTCAACTGGGAAGAGGACATGAATTCTGGAGTAGAAGTCATGGATCCTTACCGGTGGAAAGTGAGCGTGTTTCTGGCAATCTGAGATCTGGTGGCGATACTGTGCAAACCCCTCCATGGTTCATTCCACTGACTACATCCCATCCGCAGGTTTTCCAATGCTTAATTCTCGAAGGCGAAAATTCTGGCTCCGAGACCTCCATCAACGATGCTCGCGAGCTGGTCGTCACGGACGAGCAGTTCGCCGCGTTCATCAAGCGGCATGACGGGCAAAAGAACATGTTTGCCGAGTCGAGCGAGTTGATGAAAGATTCGTACTTGCTTCTCGACGAGGAGATGAGGTCAGAGTTTCGCCTCCTGCATGCTGGATTCCGAAATTGATACTGCCCACAGGTTTCTGGATTGTTCAGGAGGGGGGAAGGTTCCTGGGCGCTCTCTCCTCCAGGTGGGTGTGGACCAAGCACTTCGCGATGGTGGATTTGACCAAGAGGCGTTCGATCAGCGTGGTGGCGTTTATGACTGGACAAAGCCTGCCGTGGCCGAAGACAACTATTCATGGTAGATATCTAAAATCGGCAGTGTGAAGGTAGTCGGGCAATCTTACATGATCTTGCACTAAATGCCTTGAAGCTAGCTTTCTCGTCACACAGCTTTGTTGAAGAAGCATCTTTAGCGGGTGCGATTTGGTGCGATCAACTATTGAACGCCGCTTTTGCCACTCCGGTCGCGAGGTGACGTCCATGCGGTCTCCTTGCTCCGCTGCCGTTCCATACGCGTCAGTTTAGCCTGGCTGTGCGGCGGCAGGTGGAGTGCGAGTCATGAGCGACCGTCCAGTGCCGTGGAACAAGACGACAGCTCGTACGCCAAGCCGGCAGACGTCGCCCATGCGTTCTCCCATCGCAGCTTCGACTCCTCTCTCCCTCATAGACCTCGTATCCGCCCACGCATTTGCGCCTCCCTTCGACGCTCCTCTCTCAACTCAAACTTCCCCACGCTCCGCCGCAACATCCCCTTCTCGCATCCAAAAGATGCGCAGTGCGTCCCCCGTCTCGCTCGACATGGCTACAGCCGCGACTCTGACCTCGCCGACTAGCTCGGCCAGCCCGCCTACAAGTCCGCAACAGATGCCTTCGATGCACAGGGCGCAGACTGAGCCGGTGACTGATAACCCGCGCCAGGCGGTGTCGAGGAGCGCGACGGTGCCGTCGGACTTAGCTGCATTGGCGGAGGAAGGCGAGAGGAAGCGGTCTTTCGACTCGAGGGGGAGAGGAAGGGGAGCACATTTCATGCCGGTCAGAGGGAAGAGTCTTGAGGCGGATGGGGACAGGCTTGTTTTGGAAAAGTACACCTTGTACGAGACTAAGACCGTGCGCGCTACGCTTTTACACTCTACACCTTTCGCTTCAATGACATCGAAGGTTCTGCAGAAATTTTACATCGTTGGTTATAATCAAGCGGATACTCGCTATCGTATTTTGAAGGTCGACCGTACCGTCTTCCCGGCCACCCCGCCGAATCCGAACGAGTCGGACCAGGACGATGATGCCTACCCAGGTCTCAGCGTCACTGAAGACGCTGCAATCTACAGTCGAGAAGAGTTGGATCAACTACTTAATGCTCTGGGTGCTGGAAATGCCGGGGGGATACAAATGGTTATACCCAAATTCTACGGCATCGCTGGTACGTCGAGTCGTCAAATTTGCTCGCTATTGTTGCATCTTGCTTACTGAGTCTTGAACAGGCTTCGTTCGATTCACTTCGACATATTACATGGTTCTAATCATGACCCGCGCGCCTGTCGCTCTCATCGGTGGCCACTACGTCTACCACTGCGAAACGACTTCCCTCCGCCCCATCTCACCTGTCCCCAGCGCTCGAAACGCCGAAGAAGCTCGTTTAATCGCCGCTTTTCAGAATGTCGACCTGAGCAAAAACTTCTACTTCAGGTTAGACTGCTTTCTCGATCTGCCGATTACTCACTGGGCTGACTGACGAGTGGTTCGGGATAGTTGTTCATACGACCTCACCCACACCCTTCAGCACAACCTCACCCAGTCAGAGACGCCTAGAAAAGATGGGAAGCTCACAGACTATAACGACAAGTGGGTCTGGAATCGCCACCTCCTCAAGCCGGCCGTCCGACATCTCAAGGACAAGAGTCCGTGGATCCTTCCTCTCATTCACGGCTTTGTGGATCAGGCCAGTTCGTCACGATTATCCGATGAGCTTGTGTTTCGCTTCATCTGATGCTCTTTATCTCCCCTAGAGCTATCTGTCTTTGGTCGACCAGTGTACATTACCCTCATCGCACGGCGCTCGCGACATTTCGCAGGAGCGCGGTTTCTCAAGCGAGGTGTCAACGACCAGGTACTTCTTTTTTTTCTCTTCAAAGCGACTTTCACTTAAGCGTCAACTGATAGGGCTATGTGGCAAATGACGTCGAAACAGAACAAATTGTTTCTGATGCTCTAACGACTCCATTCTATTCTGTCCCTCCCACCGGTGGTCCTCGCAAGCCGAACTCTCGCTACACAAGTTTTGTACAAGTCAGGGGCAGTATCCCGCTGTATTGGAGCCAGGAGAGCATCAACATGAGTCCGAAGCCACCTATCGAGCGTGAGCTTTCCCACCCTGTACTGTCGTGCGCCATGCGTACAGTCTGATTGATGTATCTTGAAAGTGACGATTGTGGATCCATACTTCTCAGCGGCTGCTCTACACTTTGACGACTTGCTCGGGCGGTATGGGGGTCCGATCACAGTACTCAATTTGATCAAGGTGGGTCACCTTCTCAGTCTTCGCTGTTCGATACGCGAACCGCCCTTATCTCAACTTTTGTTCCGCTGCAGCAAAAAGAGCGCCAACCTCGCGAGTCGAAACTCCTGGGTGAGTTTAAGGAGTGCATCGATTACCTGAATCAGTTCCTACCAGCGGATCAGCACATCAAGTATAACGCGTGGGACCTGGCTGCTGCTAACAAACAGTGAGTGGAAGAGCCTGAGTCTTGTGACTGAAACCTTGCTGAAGGTGTGCCATTGGTTGTAGACGAGACAAGGACGTGATTGGTGTGCTGGAAGATATCGCTGAGGAGGCGCTCGAGAGCACGAACTTCTTCCATACAGGACCTGAGCCCAGCTGGTACGCGTTGAATCGAGATGCGGAGTGAGTGTTTTTTGAGACGGGAAGGTGTGAGAGGTAGCGGACCACTGACACAGGCGCTCAACTAGTACTCCACAATATCGCTCTACTCCCCTCTTACAACATGGAGTAGTCCGGACGAATTGCATTGGTGAGTTCCAGAACGAAATGAAGCGATACTGTACTGCAAAACTCTTTAACAATGTGACCTCCAGATTGTCTGGAGTGAGCCTCGTCACTCTTTTCACTTTTTTCTAATGAGCGTAGGCTGACCTTTTTTTTCAGTCGCACCAACGCCGCCCAATTTGTCATCGCGAAAGCTGCTCTTGGTCATCAACTTCATTCCCTCGGGATCATCCACCACCCTCGACTACCTTTCGACTCTGACGCGGTCAACCTCATTACGGAGATGTTTCATGACCATGGAGACACGATTGCGCTTCAATATGGAGGAAGTCATCTCGTCAATACTATGGACACTTACCGTAAAATCGGGCAGTGGACAAGTCATTCACGAGATATGATTGAGAACGTCAAGAGGTACTACTCGAACAGTTTTGTCGGTACGTCTCCCTCTTTTGCCGTCTTTGTTAACTCGTCAGAAAAGCTTACATTAGTGGCTTTGAAAAGATGCTGACAAGCAGGCCGCGATTGACTTATTTCTTGGAATCGACAACACTCCTCCGCTCCCGACTCTTCATCTCAAGTCAAATCCCCGTCGCTCATACCGCGATTGGTTCACACCTCAGCACCTCGAACCGTTTGTCGAGCCTTCAGACGCACTCACGAACATAACCAAGGCGGTGGAGCGTGACGACAACTACTGGTTCACATATTACCGTCCGCTGATGTTTACGGACTTCAAAAAGCTGTATGCTTTCACGGTCAATAGTACTGCAAAGTACGACACATCTGGGTGCGTTCCATCTACTGTTTTTCAATTTGTCATGAGGAAGCTCAGAGTTCTACTGCCATAGCCCACCACTTGGCTCTCATTCAGAGCCGAAGGACCTAAGTCCATTCACTCCTCGAGTCTCGCACTCCGCCGCTGGCCCAAAGTGAGCATCGCTCGTGTGGCCGTTTAAAGCTCTCCACTGACCCAGATGTGGCTTCAGGATCAATGTGGGAAGCGGAGTCCGTCGATGGATGTCACATCGAAGCCGAAGCAAACCCGCCCAACGAACATCGCGCATCCCCTCTCAGCGAGTCGACGAAACCTCTCCCGCGCCACCTCCACCTCTCAACACCACCGAGTCTCTCATTTCTCGACTACTCAATCCGATAGTAGTAGAAGCAGAAGCGAAGGAATATGCCTCTTATATCGATCAATTCGCCCACCTCAGCCTCAGTCAAGACCTATCGGAGAAGGACGCTTTGTTATATCGCTCAAGTGCGGCGATTGGGGCAGCGGGTAGCGAATTGGTGAAGCTGCAGGTTGATCGCAGCAATATGGCAGTTTATTCGGAAGCGATCAAGATCTCGAGACCGGGCCAGGAGCTAAGAGGAAGCGAAATGGGGCATGGGATGAGAGTTGTTGGACCTTGGGAGGCGGCAAGCGTGGAGGAGAAGTGAGCCTCGTTTTTATCTGTTGTTGTTCGTCAATGTTTTCAGTTCCCGAAAATAGTCAAGTCATCTCAGTGCGCTCCCGCATCGTCGAAACCGAACTCAACCCAACAAACTCTCCTGCCCATTCGATTCTCAGAGAAATGTCGTTGCAATGATCCATCACGAGGATGGTATGAGAAATGTAGTTGATGAAATGAAGTGAAGCGGGGACTACAGAATTGGACTAAGGGTGTTCATGCTTGGTAGATATGCGAGGAAAGGGGGAATCCGACTCATTGGGGGGTAATAGGCAAAGAAGAGTGTGATATGATGTAAAAAAAGACTAACAGAGACCAAGCGTTATAGAGGCGCGGGCTTGAGACAATTTTTAGTGCTCGTATGAAAAGGGACTGAATGTAGACTGCGAGGGGGTCGCCGACGGGGGTGACCTGGGTATTGAGGAACGATGATCCAACATGGACGGCGAGGCCATACCAAAGACAGATTCTGATGGGCGGCGATGCATTAGAGGTGAGTTGTTGCCGAAGGCGTTGAAAGGGCCGTCGGAGAGAGGAGGCGGCAAAGGCGAGCCATTGGGTCCGCCGCTTCGCACACCAAGAGGATTCTGGATAATCGATGTCAGCACGCTCTCAAAGCATGATGTGAAGTAGGTCTTCCTCACCTTCGAGTAGGAAAGACGGATACCACCCTTGATCAAGCCTCCAAGAGTGTGGCCATACATGTCTTGCAACGCCTGCGTTGCGTAGATGACGTCGTCAAACTCGACCTAACCCTGTGGGTCAGCGAGCCGCCTCAAGGATAGGTTTTGGAAAGGCAGTCTCACAAAAACGATGGGACCGTTGCTCTTGGAACGGAAACAGAGGCGACGGAAGCCAGGACATCGAGAAAAGGCGTTGCGAAGACCTGTATGAAAAACGTCGGTGAGATATTACCACTGATAACCACGAAGTATCAACTACGAACTGTCTTCGAGGTGCGCGGCGCTAAAAGGGCCAGTAAGAGATGGAAGAACGGCGGGAAGTCCCCCTACGTATAGGGTGCTGCGAATAATCGAACAATCAGCTTGTGAGCCCGGTATAGAAGAGCATATATGACCTCACTTCTTCGGGCTGTTCATGTCGGCTGGATTTTGTGTCCTTGGGATACCGTTTCCCGAGTGCGAGACGCCCATGAGAGGCGAGGTTGGCAAGGAGGACATCGACGGACCCGAGATGCTACCCAATCGACCTCCGGCCATTAAAGAGGGAGGCACGCCAGAAGTCGACATGGGGCCTGGAGGAAAACCTGGGTACGCAGGCTGACCAAATGTGCCAGAAGGTCGTTCGCGATAGTCGGCTCCATAGCCACCCGCCTCCGGTCCATTGTACTGTGAGCTGCTGTTGAACGTGCGGGACGGGGACAGCGAGCTGATGAAGGTTCGGTGGCCATCGTTCATTCCCGCGTCGAGCTGCTGCATCATGCTGTTGCCCGAGTAGGCGGCCTGAGCAACCGCGCCGCGAAGGTGCGGGGAAGAAGTTTGCACGGACGATGACGAGTTGGGTGAATGAGTGAGCTCGGAGGGGAAGTCGGGTGAGGAGTTGTGGTCAGAGTGATCTTGACTGTACGAATGACCAAACGAGTCGATACTTTGTGATGGATTGTAGTAGCTGGCCGAGCTGATGATGGGCGATGTAGTTTCTTCGTAATAATCGCGACTGCCCCCACCAAACACGCTTCCACCCGCCGACGACTTTGCGTACCCCCCACCTCCACCACTAGACTCGCGCTCGCGGGTGCTGTGAGAAGAATAAATTGCTGGCGAAGGCTGCGAATTGAACGAATCTCGTGAGTCTCGCTCGATCGTCGGTGATTGCTGTTGATTGGCTTGTTGAGCGGCGCTCTGCCTAGCAAGCTCTGCTAGAACCGCAGGGTTGAGGTTTGTAGCGGTCGCAAGTCGTCCAAGGGTGGCGCTATCAAGCGAAGAGAGAGGAAAGGAAGCGCCCCCAATGAGCTCGTTGGAAAGACCACGTTTCGTATGGAGGTTTTTCTTCGCCATCTCGGCCTTAAGAATGCATCCTTTCTCCGCGTCAACCTTTTTGCCGCTGAGAATGTCGCGCGCGTCGAGTGCTTGGGTTCTCGTCCTAAATTTTGCGAAACCAATGATCTGCTTCCGTGTCCCCGCAGGACTCCCAGCCGCATCGCGCCCCATTCCGCCAAGAACTTGAGCGAGCGAGCCGGGACCGTCGAGAGGTAGATTCCCAAACGCGTCTTCGTACGAGGCGCCGTCTAACATGCCTCCGTACGGGTCGAGATACGCACTCTGCGCCTGCGAGCTACTCTGTAGTGGGAGCGTTGTCGATGGCGGACCTTGCTGCTTGTTGCCGCTGGCGTTTCCGACAGCAGCGTTCACAGCGGCGGCATTGGCGATTTCGCGATCGCGCTCTCGAGCCGCAACAGTCGAGGCAGGAATCTTGAGCGTCGCAGCCTCGAAGCCCGTCGAGAAAACGAACATGTTCTGGAACTCTCGCTCGAGCATGTCCTCGGGAAACCCGACGACGAAGATGGTCGAAATTTCCTCGAAGCCAAGTCCGTCGCCCAGGACGCTCTGCGCGCCAGTTGCGTTAACGCCTAGGCCTCTCGTAGTGGTTTCTGACGAGTAGCCTGCTCGAACGTAGCCTCCTCGGTCCATGGGAATCTCGCGACGTGGAGCTTGTAGACCCAGTCCCGTAATGGCGCTTGTGTTGTAGCCTTCTCGACTTGAACCCGGCCCGGTCGAGGCGCCGTACGGGTTTCCACTGCCACTTGCTCCTGCGCCTCCATTTCCGTAGCCAAAGTCCGCCTCTGAGCCGAAGATCCCGCCACCGCTCACGGGGACAGGGTTGAGGGCTGGACCTGGGCCAAAGTAGTTGGATAAAGGTGCCAGGGACGTATTAAGTGGTGGAAGGCCAGGAACCTCATAATTGTTGGGAGGGAAGGGAAGAGGAGCCGAAGGTAAGAAGTCGTGCTCTGGAGGTCCGCCAAGTGAAGCAGCGGACGATGACGCTTGTTGTTGCTGAAGAGATATGTACGATGAGCTGGCAGGATTGGGATTAGGAGAAAAAGAAGGGAGCGAGTTTCGAGTGAAAGGCGATGCTGTGGCGTGCTGTGGCGACTGATGTTGTTGTGCAGTCTGAGGGGAGCGAAAATCGTGTACCGTGCTGTCGTTTCGGTAAATGGTGGTATTCGGATGCTGCGAAGAAGCATGAAGAGTCAGCACCCTGATCCGCTTGATCCGACACGGTTCAATTTAAGGTATCGCGACTCACCTGTCCAAAGGCCTTTCCAGCCGAAGTGCCCCAGCTTCCGCCGTTGGTCGAGGTTGCGGGGGAGAATGGCTCGACATGTGGTGAAAGTGGGCTCATGAGACCTGCCGAGCTGGAGAGCGATGACGAAGAGGGGTGACTTCCGCCACTGAAGCCAGAAGACCCCGAGCCGCCATTTTGCTGACCACCTTCGCTCTTCTGGGCTACTGAGTTCTCCATTCCCGTCTGGAATTGTCCAGAGATTGCGGACGAAGAAGCAGCCGGGCTCGTCGCATGATGGTAGGAGCCCAGCACCCCTCCATTCCCACTTCCGTTTTCGCTGCTGGTTTTGTTCCTTCCCATCGGATCGTTCCCAGTCGCTGACGAATTCCCGTATGCTCTAGGCGGCGAAAGTGCCCTCGCGCGTGCGTCTCCTCGATCAGAGTTGAAAGCCGAGGACGGGGCTGGTCCAAGGAGCGAGTCATGATTTAGTGCCGCCTGCGTGAGACCTCGTTGAGATGGATGTGAGGGACCGCCTCGATAATCTCCTGATGACCTTCCCTGTTGGTCCGTGGAACCGTTCATGCCGTTCAAAGGTCGTTCGGAAGCTCCGAGAGGAGCTCGAGGCGTAGTGGCGTACAAGGTTTGGGGAGGAGACGAAGTCGAATTTGGGTCAGAGGGGGAAGAGAAGAGATACGGCTGAGAGTACGTGTTTTGCTGAGGGGTGGTGTTCGGGTTATAAGAATGATTCGGTAGTCGTTCGGCAGTCGAAAGGTCGCTCGGCGCGCGTTGGTGCGGCGGGTGTGGGGAGGAGGCATGTTGGGCGAAAGCGTATGGCGACGAAGTTTGCGAAGGAGGACGGTGGAATGAAGAGGAAGTAGTCGGTCGGGATGCACTTTGACTCCGGTCACTATTGTCACTGCCACCCTCCCGCCTTCGTTGTTTTCCGGACCCTCCGAGCCCATCCTCGCGACTTGGAAACGAGCGTTGACCCTCAGACTCGTATTCTTGTGCCGATTCGATAGACTGACGAGCGCTAAACTGAGGCTGGGGTTGTTGTTTCTGAATCGGCGCTCTGTTGGTCGGCGTCTGAGCCGAGTCAAAGTGGAAGGGAGAGTGGGAGGGAGAGAACGCTTGTTGTTGACTTGTCGGGCGTTGGAGAGAAGAGATGGGACTGGGAGAGTTGTGGTGATGCGGGCTCGTAAGACGTTCTGGCGGGCCGCTCTCCAGAGACTGCATCTTCCCTACGGGGACCGAGCCGCCAAAAGGTGGGCCGTGGTGTATAGGGCAAGTGTCGAATGCAACTCAGCAAGTCGAGCTAGGTCACGAAAGCCAGGCCTGCTGCGATTGCCGTACAGTGGAGCGGTCCGAGTGGCAGTATTGACGGCGTCCGAAGTGGGAGAGGTGATCCGAGGTGGCTGTTTACAAAAGGAGTTTGCGTGCGAGGACGAAGAGGCGTCGCGATGGCAGTTGCTGTAATCCAGGAGAAGAGACACGGTGACCTGAATGAAACTGCATCAAGGTAAGTTAAAGCTTGCCACATGCACAAGGTCGAGTCAGGCGCAGGCAGACCCTTTGTGTTTGTCCAAGAAGCTCCGTTTTCCCTCACTCGAGCGGGTCTACGAATGGCTGCGTTGGCTGTCGTGCTGGATTTCTTTTGCTATGCTCGAATGTATGCTATCGAGTGATAGTCGCACAAGAGGAGAGGACGCGTTGGGAGAGACGGTCAGTGCTTACGTACCCGCTGCAGCCTGCGACCCTGCCGCTCAAATTAATGCAATTTTGAAAATGTTTGAGCGACGAACCTGCATCGTCGCCGCCTGCCCAAACGCTTCGCTTCGAGTATCCGTAAGGGAAGGCATGCGGAGTAAACGCCTCAGGGGAAGGTCAGGCCAGAAGAGAGACTGAACGGGCTGGATGGCGGCATCGCAACGTCGAGAGCGCCAAGCTGAGCCTCTGTGAGTCTGTGTCGTTTGAAGAAAATAGAAAAACAATTGTATTTCTTCAGCGAGACTGCGGCCCCACCTGTCCTTTCTTTTCTTCGACCTGCTTCGACCACTCGTGGCAGAAATGTCTTCTGCGGGCTCGCAGGGCTCATCAACAGAGAGTGGCTCGGCATTCAGCACCGCTGTGGCGCCAGAAATAGTCAGTTATTTTGCTCAACGTAGCGGTTTCGCGCTCGGCTCATCTTGCCGCTCTCGTACTTGTTACAGCTTTCGATTGTGCAGCCTCTTGGCTACACGAGCACCCATTGTGGTTATTGTGCAGAAGTTAAAGGCTTCCGCTCGAAGAAGAAAGGCGGAAGGAGCTACGGGCAAGTCATTCATAGCTCGAGTCATCCGAGCACCCCGTACTGACGAAGGCCGTCTTTTAGATGCTGGGCGCACACGATGAGCTGTAACGTAGGAACTGGTTCAACTACCGCCACCCGTGGCCCTATTGGTCCGTGAACAAGCTAACCTTGCATCTCGCACAGACATACAAGGACCTCATAGATCGCGGCTGGAGGAGGTCTGGGAAATATTGGTGTGTTTCGACGGTGCTAAACCACCTCGCCAGCCAGCTGACCTGTAGCTACTGCAGCTACAAGCCAGATATGAGAGCGACATGCTGCCCTCAGTTCACCATCAGGTTCCAGAACTAGCTCCTATCCTTCCGTCAACGCCTGCTGACCCCCACCCCCGGAACATGTCTTCGCAGTCTCGACGCCGAAGCCTTCACCCCATCAAAGTCCCAGCGCCAGCTGCTTCACCGCTTCTCTACCTTCATCATCGAGGGGGGTCGCGAAGGTACTGTCGGATGGGGTACTCTCGCGACCGACACAACTCCTCTCTCCGCAAGCTCATCTACCCTCCCTCAACCTACCCCTTCAACCGCTGCACCCTCCTCTACCGGTATAAAACCTACGACCACGAAACACAACCCACCCTCCAGGGCAGAACGCGCTTCGAAGCCCGATTCGCTCCTCAGTACTGCGATCTCAGTTCAGTTCAATCCATCCGCCCAGCCCACGATCGAAGACGATGAGGACAATCACGATTTTTTCGCCTCGTCCTCTAATCCTCGTGGGAAACGGAAAATCAAAAACGAGAAGACTGCTGGCCCAGGGAAGAATGGCAATGCTCCGACCTTGCCGGGGGCTGGCGGCAATGCAAGCTCAACGAAGAAGAGCAAAGGGAAGCAGGCGAAGGCGAATCAGACCGTAGACCTGAGTGAGATGCTACATGCATGCGAGTGGAGCCAGAGCGATCCGGCGAAGCCATTCAAACATCGTTTCGAGGTGAGTGGCGTTAGAGGCGAGCGACCCGGGCACAGCTTGATTTCCAATGATGCAGTACGTATTAGAACCAGCTTCGTACACGAATGAAAAGTATGAGCTGTTTCGCCAGTATCAAGTGAGTCATCGACCGGTCATGTGTCGCACTAGGAGTCTCACTCTTCGCCTTTTTCCTCTCACCGCAGACTCAGATCCACGGCGAACCCGATTCCAAGGTCACCCCGAAGGGATTCAGACGATTCCTGGTCGACACTCCGCTAGAGGTAGTTTGCTTCTTCGCAAATATGTCTACAATCATACCTGAACTTTACTGCCCTTTCGCAGCTCGAGCCCACGTCGAACGACGCCTACAAATACGGCTCACATCACGGCTTATACCGCCTCGATGAAGAACTTATCGCCTTTGCTGTCCTCGACATCCTGCCCGGTGCAGTCTCGTCCGTTTATTTTGTCTGGAGCCCGAAGTGGAGTGCGATGGGTTTGGGCAAAGTGTCGGCGCTGAGGGAAGCTGCCATGGTGAGAGAAATGAAAAGGGACGGATTGGAAGGTATGAACGACTACATGATGGGTGAGTTGATTTTCTTCCCGAGAAAAGGTCGTGGTGTTGAGGGAAATTCGGACAGGATTTTACATCCACTCTTGCCCCAAGATGAAGTACAAGGCAGATTATCAACCCAGCTTTCTCCTTGATCCGGTATGAAATCTCACACCCAGCTCATCCCTTTCACTGCTGACCGATATCTCCCCCAGGAAACGAATGTTTTCTACCCGTGGGAGGAGTGCCGCAGGCACCTCGAGGTTTCCAAGCACGCCTGCTTTTCACGACCTCTTCCAAGTCGCTCCACTACTCCTCCCGCAATAACCACTCTCCCTCTTCCCATCGGTATATCAAATATGATTATTGACAGCCCCTCTCAGCCGAGGCTCAACAGGAACGATACGGCAAGACCTCACACTGGCTCGAGCGCAATGAGTGTTGACGACGAACAGAACAGTGAAAGCGAGGGGGAAGACAGTGACGAAGAAGACGAAGAGGACGAGGGGGACGAAGAAGAACCTCCATGGCCCGATATCTCGCCTCCCGGGTGTCTCGACCCAGACGACCTTCCGAAGAACATTTTGACGGAGACTTGCGTCCTCGAAGGCAGGACGCTTGTACCTCTCTTGGTGAGAACTGTTGAAATCACTCCCAAAAACGTAGGCTATCTGCTAACTGTTTGAAAGCAGTTCTCGTCGGCATACCATGACCCACCGGTGGCAGTTGATATTAGGAGATGTCTCGCTGCACTGGGGACGTCTGTAGCTGGACGTATTGCCATTTGGGTAGCCTGAAGAATGAGAGCAGGCCTTTCAGGCTTCACGCTGAGTCCGATGTTGCATAAAAATCCGTCGTCTTGCGCCACCGCCCGAGAACGACACGAGCAACATCGCTTACCTGGATTACTCAGCGGCTATACCAAGTGACCTCCTGAATTCGAGTCCATCCCTCCTCTCTTGATCTCTGAGCCTTGTCTGAGCTCGGAGGTGGCCGGCTTGAATATATTCCCGGTGAGCACCACACGCGTTTCACTCATGCATTTAGGCGGGGTGGGTTATTCCTCCGCCAAACTTTCTGTTACCCGTAAAGCCACTGTACGCACAGGGCACAAAGCATATTTCACTTCTCGAGGCATACGAGCTGAGCAGACGCCAAATCAACGTTCGTCTGAAGTGATGGACTCGGCCCCTGAACCGGAAGAAACTTTAGCGGCCACGGCTTGCCACCGCCGGATGAATGTTGAAGGCTAGGCGCCTTCATTCCTTCGCTCCCTCTCCTTCACCACCTCTGCATCTCCGACATTTGTACCAGACATGACACCAGCACTAGGCATTGCATCCCTCTCCCTGGGCTCTTTCGAGCACCATTCCCTCCCCTCAAAACTCCTCGCAGCAGCGCAAGCTGGCTTCTCCAACATTGAGCTATTCGACCTCGACTGGTGGTCATTCCGAGACTCGTACGCTAAAGATCACAACCTCCCACCTTCAACTCGCGATGGGGACTCGACGTCGCTATTCGCAGCCGCGGCACTCGGCGCCCTCGTACAATCTTTCGGCCTGTCCATTTCTTGCTGGCAGCCATTGAGGAATTTCGAGGGATTCATCTCGGATGAAGATACGAAGGAAAGCCGGGCATTCGCGAAGGGGATTTTGGATATTATGCCCGCTTTGGGGACGGAGCTTTTGCTCTGCTGCACGACGTCAACACCGGCTCCGCGAACTTCTGGCTCGCTGGACCGCTGCGTACGGGATTTGCAATGGTTAGCCGACGAAGCTGCTACATATGACCCACCAATTCGTATCATGTACGAGGGACTTTCCGTGAGTCGGAGCTGGCACTACCTTGGTCGCGACCTCGAGCTGATGGAAACATTTATCCGAGCAGTTCGGCGCGCATCGTCAAACATGGCAATCCGCGTACGAGGTGGTAGAAAAGGCGAATCGACCAAACTTGGGACTCTGTCTCGACTCTTTCAACACCCTTGCTCTCGAATGGGCCGACCCTTACTCCCCCACCGGCACCCTCTCCCCAGACGTCGACGACAAACTGAATCAAAATATGGCTGAACTGGTCGCACGAGTTCCGGGCGACAAAATCTACTTTTTCCAAGTGGCCGACGGAAGGAGAATGGACCCACCAATGCAGCTCCCAGCCGACCCCACCATCCCTCGAATTCGTCCTTGGTCCCGCTCACACCGCCTCTTCCCCCTCGAAAAGGAACTCGGTGCCTACCTTCCCGTCGATAAATTCGCAGACGCCGTTGTACAAACTGGCTACTCTGGACCATGGTCTCTCGAGGTATTCAACGATAGTCTCGCCGACCCGAGCATTGAAACGCCCAAGAATCACGCTCAACGCGGTATCAAGGGATTGAGGGCCGCTGTCGAGCAGGCTTATGCCCGCTATTCTCACGATGAATGTTTGTCTTCTTAAATTCTTCATCTTGGCACTCTCACTTATTCTCGCACCTGCTACACAGCTGCCCCTGTTGCGAAGCTTTAGTTATTGAGGAGTAGGTAGAGGTTGTACGGTGCATTTTGTCTTTTATACCCCTTCCAGTTTTGCATATCTTGGAGCAACCATTGTAATCTGTTCGTTACCGATTCCTTTCGACAGTGACCGTTCAACATCCCTCGAATATGCGACCTCGCATAGCGGTCGCCAGAAAGTCTCCAGGTCTCATCGATCATCGCCGCAACATGTCGACTGTGGGAGTCTGAACCGCATCGGAAATGTGTTGCGCTACTTCCATCTGCTGTAGGGGGGTGTGAGGCACTTCATGACTCGGTGACGTTCGCGCGCTGGCTTCGTCCGCGTCCGCGGTCTCGAAAGATGACGTCAACCTTGCCTTGCGTGATTTAAGAGTCGAGTCCTACCCTTCCTTGCCTTCCATATCCACACGCATCCCCATCTCAAGCAGCTCTCATCACACTCCATTCATCATGTCCGACATTCCAAACGTGAGCAGTCAATCCTTTCTGCAGGTCGCGAGAATGACTGACGTCTCGGCTTGCAGAACGCCGTCACTGATCACAACATTCATGATGACTACATCAAGAACCCACCCAACGTGAGCAACACTGTCACTGCTCTTGTGTATACCGAGCCTGATACCTTTTCGTGACAGAACTTGGGCCTCAAGGACCCTTCGGAGCAATCCATTACCAACAGCTTGATTGGTGTCGAAGGAACCGAGACTGTAAGTACTGCCCCGTTCTATTCAGATTTGGGTGCATCAAGGGATGAGGGAGAAGCGGCGCTGATACGAAGAAAATGTTGTAGGCGCGCGACCCACCGTCAGCGGAGGAGGAGAAGCGAGTGAAAGAGCTCGCGGAGAAGTTGAACAAGTAAGGTGAATAACATCTCGTGAATAAACAACCTTGTTTGTATGTACATACGCATTTTTTGCGATTCAATCTGCGTTCGCGGTATTCAGTGTCACCGAACGACAAGAGCTACATTTCGCAAGCTGCCGGTCGCCTGATCAAAGAGGTTCACCAGTTCAACCCTCCTGTCATCCTTCGATTCCGCATTGCTCTCATCTCCCTTGCCGAGTCCTTCAACAAGAAAAGCGAACCGATCAAGCAAGAACAAGCTCTCAATCGCCGGCCCAGGCAAGCTCTTGAGCGTCCAATAAATCTGCAGCTGGAAGCATCCGTCCTCCCAATCCCTCTCCTCATCCTCCCCTACTCCAAACCTCAACCTCGGCACATCTTCTTCCTTCAGCCCAAGTTTCGCAAGAGCTTTTTGGCGGTATTGGGTGTAGGAAGTCGAGTCGCCGATTCGACCACATTTTGGTTGAGGAAGATTGGGACCGAGAGATTCTACTTCGGCGCTGAAGCGGGAACGGTAGGCTAGTTTGTGGAGAGAGGAAGAGAGGGCGGAGATGGAAGTGGGGGTGGTGTGCCAGGTTGGTGGAGCTTGGGCGGTGAGCAGGAGGTGGTCACGGGTGAAATGGAGGGGAGGAGTGGGGAGAGATGAGAGGTGACGAGAAAGTGGAAACACTGCAAGTCGTCCAACCTGAGTACCAAATTCGCTCGCGGAAGAGGGATAGAAAATGACGAACTGGTGGCATTGTCGACCGACAGCAGGTTGTAACAGCATCCAACTGCGACCATCTTCCTCTTTCGAGAATCACCTCCGTCCGCTCGAACGAAAGCTTTTAAAGCGTCCGGCGTAAGATCACCACAGGCGTGAAGAGCTACAAGTAACGCTCCGGCGCCTTCTGTCGGCCATGAATACAATACTTCGGTAATCCCGTCGGCGTCCAATGAACTTATCCGGTGCGTGAGAGAACCTTTATGCCTGCCTTTGTGGGATATATCGAGCTTCTCTGCGCCGGCGAGCTGCGAGGGAGACCAGTCTAGAGCGAGAACGTGCAACTCGAGGGGTGCCGCCGCGAGCTTTCTTGATAGGTGGGCCTATAGCATGTAATGATAAGATTTTGGGCTGCCTTGAATGAGCAGGCGGAAAGTTTACGCACCCTACCGGATCCCACATCAAGGCAATGAGTAGGCGCATCATCACCGTCCATCATTGTCCCAACGATTCGACAAAAATGAACAACTTCGTGCCATTTTTTCGGCCCCAGTCCTGCTCCATCTTTATTTGTAGGTTTGTGCCGCTCTTTCTCTGGAGGCGCTGACACCGTCTGGCTGGAGAGGAAGGCGCGGTCGGAAAGGGAGTAGGAAATGATGGGCACGTCGGACTGTGTACGAGGGAGGGATAGGGCGCGGCAGGTCTGAATGTGCCGTTCCAGAGAGGGAGGATATTGGCTCTGGAGTAAAGTGAGAGGGTTTGAGTTGTTGTCTTTTATGACGTTGGACGAGTTGAGAAACGCACGTTTGACTCGCCATTTGCCAGGTCTGTGAGCAGTTGTTGCCTTTCCGACCTCGGATACGCCAGGAAGAACCTTTCAACAATCGCAACTTTGCCATCAGCTCGACATTCTGGGCCGAAGACGCCAAAACAGCTCACTCTCTCCATTCGCGCGGCAATGCACCCCAGTTGTGGCCCTCTTTCTCTCTGACTCCCACTCTCCAGCCGCCACTTGACAGTTTGTACGGAGCGAAAAAGCTGTTGGTGGCGGATTGAGCGAGTGCTTGGACGACTGGGTCGGCAAGGATGAAATTTGAGAGGGTGATGAGGTCGATCGGAAGGTCTTCTGGTCGCAGCATGTCGGCTGGGTAGCTGCCGGACGCAACACGGGTCCACTTGAATGGACTTAGGAAAAAAGGGCAAACGGATGCGGCAGATGCTCCGAGCGTGGGTTTGTCGGCGAGTGTTTACGGATTGGAAATGGATCTCCGTGGCGCAAGCGTGGCGTGGGGGAATTACAGAACGCGTTTCATCTTCCATCCATCTTTCTATCTTGTCCTCCCAAATGTGGCTTCAAGACGATCAAAAACACACTCGAATGGACCACTCTACTCCAGCTCTACTAGTCGTAATGGGCACCTCTGGCTGTGGGTACGTCGACGGTCGCTCCTTCTGCCACTTGCTCCCCCACTCTTCCGTCGTCCTCCCCCACTCGCAACTTTTTGCTCGAGCTGACCAGCTTTTTGGTTCAACAGCAAGTCGAGCATTGGATTAGCTGTAGCTCAAGCTCTGGGCATCCCTTTCGTGGATGGCGACGATTTGCATCCGAAAGAGAACGTCGATAAGATGAGCAAGGGGGTCCCGCTCACTGATGAGGTCAGTTCATCTGCGTGGGGGCAAAGGGGGAGTAGCGTGGACAGGAGAGACGATTCAATAGGTTTCGATGACAGCTTGGACATTTCCTTCCTTGTTGGCACACAGAAGGAACAATCATCTGGTCCCACACCGAACGCAACGCTGACCCCTCCTGGTTGTCCTTCCCAGGACCGAATACCCTGGCTCCGCAAGATCCGCGAAACCGCCAAAGTCCTCACAAGTCCCGAAGCAGTCTCCACAATGATACACCCAACAAAACCGACTCAAGAAGAAGATCCCGTCGGTGCGCTATCGCATGCGCTCGCCAACGTTCACCCCGCGTCGATTGCCCCAGCTCGGGAACGCGCGAAAGGAAAGCGAAGAGCTGTTGTCGTGGGATGTTCGGCGTTGAGAGTTACATATCGCGATATTTTGAGAGGCAAGGGCGATGGGATGGATGAGGAAGAGATGAGGACTTATTTTATATATTGTGAGTGGCGTTCGTACGACCTACGCGAAAGACGAATCACTGACACAATGTTTTTCACTACTGCTCTCTGTTTCACCTTTCTACCAACCTTCAAATATCAATAGTACACGGCACTCGACCACTTCTTCTGAATCGAATGCAGCACCGACCAGGCCACTTTTTCGGTCCAGGGATGCTCGATAGCCAACTCTCGACACTTGAAGAACCAACGCCAGCGGAAGAAAACGTGGCGACTATACGATTAGGAAAGGGGAAAGATGATGCAGAGGAAATTGGGATGGAACGTGTCGTCGCGGAGAGCGTCGAGGTCGCGAGAAGTTGGATTGGGTAGGGTCTCGTAGCAGTTTGATGGAATAGTGTGCCAGTGTTGCGTAAATTAGATAAGATTTTTCC
This sequence comes from Phenoliferia sp. Uapishka_3, assembly GCA_035521515.1. Classification (NCBI taxonomy): domain Eukaryota; kingdom Fungi; phylum Basidiomycota; class Microbotryomycetes; order Kriegeriales; family Kriegeriaceae; genus Phenoliferia; species Phenoliferia sp. Uapishka_3. The sequence continues at coordinate 46,631 of JASZXU010000038.1, forward strand.
TAGAAATGAAACTGGAGAAAAAGAGGGAGAAGGGAGGGAAACCGCCATTGGTGTCGCAGAGTAATTTCGAAGCCCAGGTCGCGTCGGCGCAAGTCGCGTCCGAGTCGAGATTTCTAGTGCACCGCTCACGCGCAACCCATCCACGCACCACTCGCTCCCAACCCCAATCCCAAAATGGCAGAATCTCCTTCAGCAAAACGGCAGCGTCTATCACCCCCAGCGCCAGCGCTCGAAGACCTCCCAGGCGACGAAGAACACGCCGCACCACCCTCGACCGCGTCCGGAGCTCATGCGAAACCTCTGTCTGTACTTTTTTCGGGTCTGCCGAGCTCGCAAGCTGGCGGAGGTCCGAAAGGAAGGAAGGGGAAGGGAAAAGAGGAGGAGAAGGAGGGTTTCGAGAGCGTGCTGGCGAGGCTGCAGGAAGGTGGTGAGTTGCTTTCATTGACTGCTGCTGGGGAGAGGGGCCTCTGAGGATTCGTGGGGTGGTCGGGAGATGGAACTTGTCATCATTTGATTGGCCTTTGATGAGGAAAACGGTGGGCAGCGGGTGGCGCAGAAGTTACCAAGTGATGGTGGGGCGGTCGCGCGTCGGCTGGAGGTTGCTTCAGCAAGGCGGGCACTTTTATTGGCCTTTCAGGTCACGTACGGTCTGAAAATGAAGATCGGCGCCGGAAACAGTGGACGAGCGGGCAGCCAGCGCAACTCCACCAATATCGCAGGAGCTTCAATTGCTGACTTGGTTCTTTCCCCCTCCTCCAGGTAATGCCGAAAAAGAGAACGAAAGCTGGCCTCGACCTGCACTTCCAAAGCTCGATATCGCAACCGAGCCTCTCAGTCCGTTCCCTATCCTCTACCCGCGAAGCTCTCTCGCCGCTTACTACCGTTTCCGTTTCGCAGTCTTTCAGCAAATCGATATCGAAGAACACGTGCAAGCTGGAAAGGGACCGGGAATTCGAGCGTTTGGAGTTACGCAGGTCAGTTCAGCGGACTTAACGGGTCTGCGCAAGGCTGGCTGCTGATTCGTGATTATAGGGCGGTCACTCGGTTTTGCTTCACGTTTCTGGGTTCCTGCCGTACTTCTATATTGCGGCACCGAAAGATTTCACGAACGCCGATTGTTCGCCACTTATGGAGCACTTGAATGTGCGCCTTCGTTTCCGGTCCGACGCCCTCCGGAGGGTACGCTAATTTCTCAAATTTGGCAGTCCAACCTCTTCTCAGGGATGCGACCAGTTCACTCTATTGTCGTTCATAATCGACGATCTCTCTGGGGCTACAAAGGAGATAACGTTAGCCCTTTCCTCAAGATCACAGTTGGAGATTTGAAGGCGTACCCGAAAGTTCGAGGAGCGTTCGAGCGAGGAGAAGTCAAGTTTAGGAACCTTATTGATGGAGAGTCATTGTTGACTTTCGAGAGTAATATCGCGTATACTTTGAGGTTTATGATTGATCATCATGTGAGTTTTTGGATTCTGAGGAGGGCGCGAGCAGGTCTGACTGAGGTTCTGGGTGCGCAGATTGTTGGGATGAACTGGATTGAGTTGATGGCGGGTAAGTATACGCTGAGGACACCGAGGGAGAAAATTTCCAACTGCCAGTACGAGATCGATTGCGAGTGAGTACCCCTTCACCGTCGTGCAAGTCACGAGTCGAAGTGCTGACAATTTTTTGGTCGACAGCCACAAGTCGTTCATCTCGCACGCACCAGAAGGACAATGGTCGCACGTCGCTCCCCTACGAATCCTTTCATTCGATATCGAGTGCGCTGGTCGAAAAGGAATCTTCCCGGAGCCGGACAAGGACCCAGTCATTCAAATTGCGAGTATGGTCACTCGACAAGGTGCGTCCCGCGTTTGTCTGCCCTCTGGCCCGCTCCTGCTCACTCTTTTCTGCTCACCAGGTGAATCAAAACCCTTCGTGAGGAACGTCTTCACTCTGAACACCTGCGCACATATCGTTGGTTCCCACGTCGTCGAATTTAAGAAGGAAGCGGACCTCTTGACGAGCTGGCGAGACTTTGTGGAAGAAGTCGATCCAGACCTCATCATTGGCTACAATATCTCTCAATTCGATCTTCCGTATCTTATCGATCGAGCCAAGGCACTCAAGGCTTCGACTTTCCCATTCTTTGGTCGACTGAAGAGTAAGTCGAAATTGGGTAGTCAGTGAAAGCTGATTGCTGACCGGTTTGATGGTGAGCAGACGTCAAAACGGAGGTCAAGGACACCCACTTCTCGTCAAAAGCTTATGGAAACCGCGACTCAAAAGAGACCAACATTGATGGACGACTTCAGCTCGATATGCTTCAGGTTATGCAGCGCGATTACAAGCTTCGTTCCTATACACTCAATTCAGTTTGCGCCCATTTCCTTGGTCAGTCTCCAAATAACTCTCTACTGTCCGCTCGGCTAATGCAATACATCAATCAGGCGAGCAGAAGGAAGATGTGCACCACTCTATTATTACCGACCTACAAAACGGAACTGCAGAGTCACGTCGTCGATTAGCGGTCTACTGCTTGAAGGTGCGACAGCCACAAGACGCTTTTCCAATTCGCACACTAACTTTATTTTTTCCCAGGACGCCTACCTCCCGCAACGTATCATGGACAAGCTCATGTGCTTCATCAACTACATTGAAATGGCTCGAGTAACTGGAATTCCCTTCAATTACCTCCTCTCCCGTGGACAACAAATCAAAGTAATCTCTCAACTCTACCGCAAAGCACTTGAAACTGGATACGTCGTCCCCGCGCTCAAAACCGAAGGATCAGACGAGCAGTACGAAGGCGCCACCGTCATTGAGCCGGAGCGAGGGTACTACGACGTCCCTATCGCCACTCTCGATTTTGCTTCTCTGTATCCATCCATTATGCAGGCTCATAACCTTTGCTATACTACACTTCTGGATGCGAGGATTGCTCAAACTTTGGGACTCGTCAAAGACGTCGATTATGTTGTGACTCCTAACGGAGGTGAGCCTTTTTGTACCAATTCATTCAGCAAGTCTTACGTTGCTGACTGGACTGATCAAATTATAGACTACTTCGTGACGGCTTCCAAGCGGAAGGGACTCTTGCCGACCATTCTCGAAGATCTTCTTTCGGCGCGAAAAAAGGCAAGGGCTGAGCTCAAGAACGAGAAGGACCCATTCAAGCGTGCTGTGCTGGACGGTCGTCAGCTAGCGCTCAAGGTAATTTTCTTCATCAGGTGCCACTCGAATGTATGAACGCTGACCCAAGCTTGTGCTTTTTAGATCAGCGCCAATTCTGTTTACGGATTCACAGGAGCGACGGTTGGAAAGCTTCCTTGCCTTCCGATTTCGATGAGCGTTACGGCTTATGGTCGAGAGATGATCGAGCGAACGAAGCAGGTTCGTGACTTTGCCTTCCAAGGTCTGATTTCGCGCCCTCAGAACCTTACCAATATCGTTTTGCCGCTACAGGAAGTGCAAGACAAGTACAACACCGCCAACGGCTACGAGTATGACTCGAGGGTCATCTACGGTGACACCGACTCAGTCATGGTCCGCTTCGGCTGCCCAGATCTCGAGACAGCTATGCAGCTGGGTGCGCGGTTCGCTGATGTGATTCGAATTTCTCAAAAGCTGATCGTTAGCCTTTGGAAACTTTAGGTGCAGAAGCGGCAGAGTTCGTAACTCAGAAGTTCGTGAAACCCATCAAACTTGAATTCGAAAAGGTCTACTTTCCGTACCTCCTCATCAGCAAAAAGCGTTATGCTGGACTGTATTGGACAAAACCGGATAAGTATGATAAGATGGACACGAAGGGTATTGAGGTGCGCCTTCTGTTTTTCTTCTGTGGAAGTCCTACAGCTGACAGCCGGCCTCGCATCAGACCGTTCGCCGAGACAACTGCCGACTCGTCGTTACCGTCATTGAGACATGTCTTCGCAAGATGCTTATCGAGCGAGACGTGAAGGGTGCTGAGGAGTACACCAAGCATATGATTTCGGATCTTCTCCAGAACAAAGTCGACCTTTCCCAGCTTGTCATCACCAAGGCTCTTGCGAAAGCAGGTAAGTGACAAACCTAACACTTCTGAAGTGGGATTAACGAAGTCTGGTAGATTATCAAAATAAGCAAGCGCACGTCGAGCTTGCTGAAAGAATGAGGAAACGTGATGCCGGTGAGTCCATTCGCCTTATGTTCCGGTGGTGGTGGAACTTTGCTGACTCGCGCATTTCACCTCGCAGGTTCTGCGCCAGCACTTGGAGATCGTGTTGCCTGTATGTACCTTGGATGAACTTATCAGATTCTCAAGCTAAACTTTTCGCCCTTAGACGTCATCATCAAGGGAACGAAAGACGCGCGAGCCTACGAGAAGTCCGAAGACCCGCTCTACGTCCTCGAGAACAACGTCCCCATCGACACCAAGTACTACCTCGACAACCAACTTTCAAAGCCGCTGCTGAGGATCTTTGAGCCTATCTTGGGTGACAAGGCTCAGTCTCTATGTACGTTTCCTTCACTTTGTTGCAGCAAGAACCCCTACTCATATAAATCTGGGGGCGACAGTATCGGGTGATCACACGAGGACCGTTTCTATCGTTGCGCCAACCACCGGTGGCTTGATGAAGTTTGCCGTCAGGACAGTAACATGCCTCGGATGCAAAACCCCGCTCAAGCCTGGATCACTAAGTCAGGCGGCCTCGAATTGCTTCAAGCTCGCTTGCTTACTTCGTTCGGTGCAGATAATGCCGTGTGTGAAAATTGTCGACCAAAGACTGCCGAGCTTCACGCAAAGCAGGTGAGTCCGCTCTAACACTCTTCCTTCGTCCTCTTCGGTCACTGACCTCGCCAACGAAGCTTGCCATCGCCACAACGTCAGAAACTGCCTTCGCGCGGTTGTGGACACAATGTCAGCGATGTCAAGGGTCTCTGCATCAGGTAAGAAGAATCTTCTCGTTCCCCTTTGTCTTCTGTACTAATCATAAAAGCTTAGGACGTCCTCTGCGCGAGCAAAGATTGTCCTATTTTCTACATGCGCAAAAAGGCTCAGAAGGATGTTGCAGAGTCGGTCGCTGTTCTTGATCGATGTATGTTATTTCTTCAGCCTGTTGTGGGTGGCTAGATAAGAGACTGATCGCCTTTGTTTTTCCAGTTGATGGGTCGTGGTAATTGCATCTGGTGTAAAATTTTACTGCTTTGAACAACCTTTACTCTTCCGCCCCGCCGTGAGGGCGGCATCCAGACTGGTCTAAGTACTGTAAAGTTTCCTAAGCTTAACGGCCCGCGACTTAAGATCGCCGCGCGCGCTTATGCCT
>JASZXU010000039.1:0-51301 GCA_035521515.1 Phenoliferia sp. Uapishka_3
CCCCCCCCCGTGATCAGGAACTTTGCAGTCTGCATTGACTCTTCTATTGTGGCCGCTACCGACGCTCGTGAGCCAGTCCTCCGAAAATGATCTTTCCACCGCTGACTCCCACAGGTAGATTTTGACAACGGGACTCTCGGCATTTGCGCTACATGCGGTTTTGATTTCAAGGGTGTGGAAATTGTTCGTGACTACCCTTACTTAAAAAGCCATTGTTTGATCCTTCGAAAAGCTGAAATGGCTGGTGCGCAGGACGAAAAAGTACTGGCTGTGCGGCCTGCATATCACGCTGGCCCTCGTTGCCGTTAGTCCCGAAAACAGCGCTCTTCAACGAAGCAAAGCTAACGGTGACACAAAAACAGCTGGGAGGTTGCGTCGCGAGTTGTGTCATAATTGCGAGCGCAAAGATTGGCGACCCTGCAGCTGTGCACCAACTGAACAGCTCTCTTATGTGGGTAGCTACCTGGGCAGACATTTCACGTTTGGATCTGACCATCAACTTCAATGCCAGAATCTGGCTCTCATGTAGTGCAGGTAGCGACCTCACTATCGCTATCTCACTTGTGGTGATTTTGTGGAGAGCGAAGCGTTCGGTCGCCGGCTTGAGCTCGCGAAGGTAAGAGTCGCGCCGAATAGGGACGTTAACCAGTGCTGATTCTTTCGCTCACAGCCAAGTCAATGGACCTCTAGCGGTGCTGATCCGATCAGCCATAGAAGGTGGTGGCGTACCAGCGTTTGTGACGATATTGAGGTGGGCACCTTCCAACGTCCTTCCTTCGCGTTTGTCTCGATCTCACGCCTCTCTTCAGCCTGGCAATGTATCGCTGGAACAACAACACGAATGGTCAGTCGGACTCGGATCGAAGCTGTCATGCATATTAGTTTACTTACGCTGATTTATATTACAGTTGCGTTGGGATTGATGTTGACAGTCGGCCGAGTATACTCGCACACCCTGTTCTTCACACTTCTTGTCCGCCAAAAGACAACCCGAGCAAGCATGTCGTCTGGCACTTGCCGCAGGATGAACTCCTACTCCATCGACCCGGCGCAATCTTGGGGAACTCGAAGACCCTCCAACGCTGGCGACATGCACCGGTCGCTGCCTGGCAGCGAAAGCCTCAGCGTCGTCGTACACGCCTTGCCATCAAAACACACACCGCCCCCATCAGAGCCAAAGATGGAAGTCAATCCTTTCACGTTGGCACAACAAGTATGTCGCCTTGCCAGATGGGTATGGATTGTAACTCACTGACGGCTCTTGCAGCTACCGCATCCCAGTCCATACATGGACATGTCTGCCTTTGAGGGCAGCAGGAGCGTTCAGTTCGAAGGTGCCGGGTCGTCGACGGAGAAAATACCAATGGGGCGAACCGGTATACAATTCGGTGCTGGAGAATCCACGGAGAAGGTGGGAATGGGAAGTACGTCCGAGGCCGATTGATCCTGGAAATAATAACGTTCAAAGCCAAAACCGCGTTGGAAGGAAAGTTTGTATGGCATGTTACATGTACATGCCAGACGTCTGTGCCTTCCTCCTCGCCTTGCGTTGCGCCTCAATCCAAGCGAAGCCGTTCCCTTTGGCCTCGTCAGGATTCCACCAGCTCCACTCGAGTGCGTTTTTGATTGTCTTCAGGGTACCTTTCAATTCCTTGTAGGATCCATCCGGGTCGGAGAGTCCTGTAGGTCCACCGGCATCATAAGCGGTATTGCGATTCGTCCACGAAGTTGTCGACGGGAAGGGACCATTGAGAGGTTGGGGCGCAGCGACGGTCGGTACGAGGATGAGAGTTGACGGGGCTTCGGAGAGTGCTGAAAGGGTAAGGAGAGAGGCGGCAAGACCATGAATCAAGTTTGGAGGGGAGAAGGGATGAATGATTCCCGAGGACTTTAACGAGGCGAGTGCGTCGGACGGTGTTGAGCGAAGGTAGAGAATAGGGGCGGAAGAGAAAGGAGTTGCGGTGAGGTAGGAAGGGGAGTGGTAAGACGCAATTATTGTGGCACTGCGCGGGGAGAGGGCGGCGAGAATTGTCGACACGAGCGGGTAGAGAGACGCGAGCGGAAGTGCGGAGGAAATGAAGACGACGGTGGCTGCACTCCCGGAGCTTGTGCGAATAGTAGCAGCCTGAAACAGCGAACGCGGAAAGATTTTGTTAGCTGACGCGGCTGGTTGTTGCAGGTGGGGGCAGGGAGGTAACTTGCCTGCTCTCCATCGACAAGAACGTGGGCGCCATCACCTTCGACCTTTACTCCGAGTGATAGCCTCTCTCCAGCTTCTCCTACGAGGAAAACGACGTCCCGTCCAGCGTCCACCGCGCCCACCATTTCGACCTTGGCGTCAGGCGTGCGCGGCTTTGACCTCTGCTCTGCCGGCGCGTCGAAATCCCAGTCTGAGTCGTCAGAGTCGCTCTCGAGGGCGTACGATGGCGCACGAGCAGATATTGTCGGGTTGTCAATGTCCATTTTGTAAGGTTGCGGAGGCGTTATTGTCCAAGAGGGCCTACGCGTAATGACGGGGCTTGGCACGGACACACAATCACAAACTCCGTCCTCTCCGCAGCCCGTCATCAATCTCTAGAGCTCTTTCCTTCTTCCACCCAACAGCACGAAAGACTTTCAAGCCGCCCTTCGCCTCGACACCAGGTCGTGTCGCTCACATCTCAGCGAGATCTCAGCCCTCGCGCGTCATCTCCTGTCAACAACAGTGACTCGAGTGGCGCGCTACAACTCCTCTCCGAGAAACGGACACCTCGTCTACATCCATGGACATCCACATAGTCGAAAGCAACGCAGGGCCGACCCCATCAACTTCTAAATCGAAGATCCGACCTTGCTCCGGCTGCAGGCTTCGAAGGGTCAAATGTTTGCGCGACAGTTCTAAAGATGAGACCGCAGAATGTGTCAATTGCAGAACTAAGGTGAGGCATCGCAAAAGATTGTGTTGTTGGAAAAGAAGGAACAATATCCGGATAGAGGGAATTGGATTCATGCTGGCATCACGCCGACAGCAAAAGCTGATGCCGGTTTTCTTTTCATATGTGTAGGGAATAAAATGCGTACCCATGCCACCTCGAGCGCAAAGGAAATCTGTCAACAGATCTGGTCGCATCATATCTGCTGCCAAGTGAGGAGCTCCTTGCTCTTCGCAGGCTCGCGAAACTTTACCTGACCTTGCCCTCCAGAGCCCTGTACGGAGATACGAGGGAGTCCACTTCTCCAGAGTATGTGCACTCTCAAAGTCTCGAGTATTTTCTGTAAACTGAACTTCTTTTGCAGAGCTTTAAAGTCGCCGTCTCTATCGCAAGTGGTGGCGCTGGCTCCGCCAGGCCTCTACCCTTCCTCGACGTCTGCGCGACTCAACACGCTAGAGATCAAGGGCCTCTTGGTTTCGGATCTTCTGGATGTGAGTCTGCAGTCAAACGTTGTGTATGAACATCATCGTGACTGACGCCGTTTCAGTTTTATTTGGCATTCGTGCGACTCGACTTTTGCCCCTGAATGTGCCAAGCTCAAGACTGACCCCGAGATGATCTACAGACTCGGTACAATCCAGCATTTTACGAAACTGAAGTTGATTTGAGGAGCGAGTTTGATGCGGTGGGACGCCAGATCAGTACGCTGGACGACCAAACCCAAGTGCTTCTAGCTTCGGTCGCGGCTGTGGCTGCGCGGAGCTCTGACCACCCGTTTGTTGATTATTGTTCACACCAGCGGTTCGGCTTCACTGACATATTGTCTCTTACTCGTAGTCTCTTGATCGGCAACTCTCCTTATCGTGTTGCAGATCTCGAAAATGCCATGGTTTCAGGTGCACCCCACCGTGGCTCGAAATGGACCAGTACTAGTACTCAACCCTTTTCAATCTTATAGGCATCGACCTTCAAGAGTATGGTCGACGACGAGAAGCTGCCTGCAACGTGCTCACCCAACATGCGTTGAAACTTGCCGATGAGAAACGGACGCTTCGAGAGGCGACCCTCGAGTCCGTTTCGGCACTAATGCTACTCGAAGGTTTGCAGCAAAGTAAGCTCCCATGTTTTTCTCAGCAGCCATATGAGAGTAGCCGCTGATGCTGCATGATCTTATAGCCTGGGATCTGACGAACTCGCCTCGACAACCCGTGACCGTCTCATATCTGGGTCATGTTCGAAGGATGATCGAAGAAGTGCCGACCCAGCACTTCCAAAACAATAGGGACATTGCTTGGACAGCCTGTGTGAGTTTCGAAACAGAGGTTTCCACATTACTGTAGTTGCTAAGAATTTACCTCTTAGATGCGCGATGTCATGTGCTTGCTTCCCTTTCGTTGGCGCCAGAATGCTTCGTCTGATCTGGTTTGCTTTACATCAAAGGATATCCAGCAGGGTTGGACGTACACCGTCTTTTAGCGAAGACGACCTAGTGCTCATCGGGGGATTCACGCCGCCCGACCTTCCGTATCTTCTGTCAAATCCACCGACGACTGGCGACGCCGAGTTGGACTTCAAGCGAGCCCGAAGCTCGAGTAGGCGAATGCTCAGCTGACCGTTTTGCACATTTAGTGAGCTTTTCCATTCCTGGATGAATACCCTTGCGACTCTCGCAATTCGCACAACCCCAAATCTCAGTGGAGGTACACACAAAGTCATCTCGTCGATCCGCTCCGTGATCATTGACGCTTCAGCTCATAGTGCGAGCTCGAAAATTTCCCCGAATCAACGAACAGTTTGTTCTGGAATCTCTCCGCCGGCTGGACGAGGCGAAGGCGGCGATTCCGGAGCTCGAGCGCAGGAGCATCGCGAGGTCGCGAGTTCGAGAGCTCAACAACATGGCAGCGAAGCACTTTGGCAAGAATTATCGTACATTGAGGATGACTCGGGTATGTCACTTGAAGGTGCAAGTGTACAAGTGTGACAGATCCTAAAAGTGACGCTTGCTTGACAGTGTTCGCAGTGTTTTCTCCTCCACGAAATCGTGAAGGACAGAACAGAACGTTACACTTCGTATGTTGCGGTACAAGAAGTGTTGGCTTCTTCGATGGAGTATGCTGGGAACAACGAAAGTGCTGCTGAAGTCGATACAGCTTATTTTGGACGACTGCTGGCGTTGAGTCAAGAAACATACGTTCGGGCGTTCGAGGCCGCGAGGGAGGTCGCAACATTGCTGAAGGTCCGCCCGTTTCGCTCGATGAATCCGACAAATAAACTGAAGAAAAGGTGTTCGTTCAGGAGGCTGGCGAGAAGGGCATGGTGGGAGCCGAATGGAGCGATATGAGAGGACTAGAGGTGCGATACATTTCTTGAGAGTCTCAGACGGCAAAGTTTTGACTACGAATTCTCCATCAGCTTATCTTTGCGAGACTGAGAGATTGGGTCTCACTTCTGCTTGAGCACCCGACGTTCGAAGAGGGCGGGACCGATGCGACTTTTACTTTCGAAGCAAAGATCAATCACTTGGAGTGGTAAGCTTCTTACTACGTCATACAAAACACTTGACAGCTCATTTTACGATTGGACAGGATTCTGAAGTGTATATGGTCGGTCTCTTGGGCCTTCGAAAAAGTGGCGCGCGACGGGCCGTGGCTTCAGAACGAAATCCTCAAACAACTGGCGAGACGCCAGAATTTTTGGGGGAGCATGGGGGCAATCGCCCTCGAGTCGGAGCAAGTGGGCATGGTGGTGCCCTTTTTGGGAGTTGCGCTCAGCACGTTTCCTCCGACCCCAGCAATTTCGGATGTGGCGTCGTCTCTCTTGCTTGAACCCGCTTCTGTGTATAACCCACCCGTATCTATGGGTCTGTTTGAATAAGTTGAATGAGAAGTGACATCATACCTTGTAAATTTCTGAAGCAAAGCACGTCGCCTGTTGTCGCCTGGAAACCGCCTCGCAGGACCGCTTCCTGGCTCGATTGGACCCTCCACAAATTGAGATTGGGGAGCGTTGGTCGCTTCTTCGAATGTGATCTATGCCCTCTTGGGGGTTTTTGATTGTCTTCCCACACAAAGGCTACAACTTGTACATATCCTCGCTTCACCAATCCCTCCAACCATCCTATAGCTCCTTACCGTCCGCACTCACGACCGAGCAATGGCTTCAACGCCCACGAGCGTTGTTGAGGCCGACGACTTGTGAGACGTCGTCCTCATCCGCTCCGTTCATCGGCATTGACGCTCCAATCGTGACTTCGGAAGGCTTGCTACCGTCACCCGACTCACCCGGGTTGTTTCCGACACCGTTGACGAGTGGGAGACCATGTGGACCAGTGGCACTCGCCTTGAGCTTTCTCTTTGAGTTGTCGGAACGCAATGTCTCGAGTCCGGCCAGGTAGTCCTCATCGACGCCACCAGTGACGTACTTGCCCGTGAAGACGGAGCAATCGAACTCTGTGATGCTAGGGTTGAACTGCACACACGAGTTGATGAGGTCGGGGAGGGTTTGGAAAATGACGAGGTCGGCGCCAATGTGCGTGGAGATTTCGTCCTCCGTTCGCTGGTGGGCGACAAGCTCATGTCGCGACGGCATGTCAATACCGTAAACGTTCGGGTAGCTAGAAATACGGAAAAAGTAAGTTCGAGATCTTGAGCGAGAAGAGGATGTGCTCACCGGATTGGTGGTGCGCAAGACGCCATCAAGACCATTTTCGCTCCAGCGTCGCGAGCCATCTGGATGATCTCCCTCGAGGTTGTTCCGCGGACAATCGAGTCTTGAGGTTTGCGTCAGTCCCAGTGTTTTTGCAGCCTCTTCAGAAAAACGCTCACCATCCACGAGCAGCACGACCTTGCCGGAGAATTCCATCGCCATGGCGTTGAGCTTGCGCCTGACGTTTTTGCGGCTAATTTGTATCAAAATCAGCGGGGTACTCCAAATATAGAGGTGGTAGGATCTGACGCACCGAATCTCTTGACCAGGCATGATGAAGGTGCGTCCAACGTATCGGTTCTTAACGAAACCCTCGCGGTACGGCACACCAAGGACCTGTGCGACCTGGAGTGCTGCGACACGACTGGTGTCCGGAACGGGGATAACTACGTCGACAACTATGCCCTTGTCGGCAAGGACCTTCCTGGCGTTCTCAGCAAGAGCGTCTCCCATGGCCATGCGCGAGCGGTAGACGGAGATGCCGTCGAGGACGGAGTCGGGTCGTGCGAAATACACGTATTCGAAAATATCGGGAGCGAAGGTGCGGGGAGGAACACATTGCTGGATAGAGATGCCGGTGCGGGTGATGATGATGGTCTCTCCTGCGAAATGAGCAAGCAGGGATTTCGATCAGATGCTGTTCATCCGGGCTCTATACAAGATTAAAAACGCACCTGGTGCAACGTCCTTCCAATCTGTGAATCCCAAGGCGTCGCAAACAACGCTCTCACTCGCCATGAGGTAGTCCCAGCCGCCTTCAATCTCTTCGCTCTTCCTCCTGCACCATCCCAAGGGCCGAATCCCGTTCGGGTCCCTGAAGCCAATGATTCCGTAACCAGCAATCATCATAGTGCAAGCGTAAGCACCCGATGAAGCCTGCATAATCTCGCGCACGGCACGAAAAATGTCGTCGGCATCAATGCGGAACTTTCCAGTCTTTTGAAGCGCATCCGCGAGGAGGTTAAGAAGCAGCTCAGAGTCGGAAGAAGTGTTGATGTGACGGTGAGCGTAGTGGTCGAGGTAGTAGTGAAGATGGGGAGTGTTGGTCAAGTTTCCGTTCTGAAGCGGCGCAACAACTTGGCATCAGCTTGCGATGCGGTGGGGAAGTCAACGTCGCGGCAGATGGAGCACGCACGTGGGCCAGTACGATTCCGTAAGGGCTGTTGACGTAGAATGGTTGAGCTTCCGAGTGAGCGGAAGATCCAGCGGTAGGGTATCGGGCTGAAAGGAGGCAAACTAGTGAGCCCACAAGTCGCGCCGCGTGACGCCAATAAACGAAAGAAGCGCGCACCATGTCCAACTCCCATGGATCCAATGAGCTGTCCCAAACTCTTCTCGTCAAGAACATCCCTAACCATGCCGTTCGACTTGCACTGGAAGAAGCGGCCTCGAGGTCCGCAGGTAACAATACCACAAGCATCTTGACTGCGTTCGCGGCAATAGATGCGTCAGCTGGTCGCGCTCTTTTGCTTGGTAACAGACTCCGTGAGGCTGAGCATCGTTGAAAGTACGATGGACTTAAAACGCACCCTCTGTGTTGCAAGAGCTGAAGTCCTTCGGCTAGCTCCGCCGCCGCATGGGTGTCTTGCGACGCGAGAAGCATCGCGATAACTCCACCTGAAAAATGCAGGACAATGAAAAAAATCAGCACCTATGCCATCTCTATCGGCCGGATACGAATCTTGTGATTGTGGCGGCCCCGGTCCGTCGGGAAGAGGGTGCGTGAAGGGGCGTAGATTTTTGAGACGTACACATGTTGGGGGTCGCGGTTTTGTGGGCTGGGCGGGTGGTTTGAGTTGTTAAGTCGCTTTAGAGCGAGACTTTGCAGTCTGGGTAACGACTGGGGCGTGACAGGAGACCGAATCCAGCAGGACGGGCGCTTCGGAGTTTTTTTCCCAAGTTGCTGACATAATAATAGGGGGTACTCAAACCTTCTTTCTTTCCGAAGCTATTCCACTCGAGCCACATACCAATACCCTGTACATCAAAATGAGTGTCGCCGCTAGCCGTCTAATGGCACTCGCCAAGCTGAGGACAACAGTCTTTGGCACCACATGGAACCCGGAATCGCTGAGGACAGGATCCAAAGTCCTCAAGGCCAGGCTGCGCGGTCCTTCCATGCTTCGCTACTACGGAGAGCGTTTCTCCGGATTCGCAGGACTGAACAATGCTATTCTGGGCCTGGAGCTGAAGGACGTTGCTGAGGAGACGAGGTGAGCATCGGCCGCAGCAGCGTGAACCGCTCAAGGCACTCACGATCCACTTTCCGCACGCAGGCTTATCGACTTGGAGACACGGCGAAAGCGTGGAAAGGTTACACCAAAGAAGGGCAAGCTTCGAATTGGCTCAGGTCGGCGCAGGGGAGTTCAGCTAACAGCGTCGGTTTACAGGTCAAGGCCGACGCGCGAGCATGAAGAAGCGTTGAGGAAGCACTTCCCCCCCACCGCCCCGTACCACCATCGATACCCCCGTCTCACCCTGCAAACCATTTTGTGCACATTTTCCATCCCAACTCACATGGTTGAGCTTCCGCGGGCACGGCTGTCTATTGTCGAGGCATTAAAGGCCACCTCATTATAAACAGGTTCTTTTGCAGGTCAAATCGAAAGCAGCCACCACTATACCCCTACGCCAGAATTCCTAGACCAACAGCCACGACAATCGCAGCAACCGCCCCTTTGCCGACTTTGATCGACTCTCCTGAACTCTTTCCATCCGTACCCGATCCTCCTCCGCTCGTCGAGTTCCCTCCTGCCGTGCCTGTCCCGTTCGCCGCCGTTTGATTACCACTCCAGCAATACCTCGTGAAGCAGTTCTCGCACGCCAAGGTCCGGTCCGTCGCCGTCCTTCCCCTTGCCCTCTCTACCACGGCGCACGCTAGACAAGTAGGCCAAAGTGGGTCTGCGGAGCCATTTGTTCCCGGCAGTCCTCGCTCTGTAATTGCAACGGTGGCATCGAGGAAGGCGATGGTTTCGCTCACCGTGTAGTTCAGGGTGGCGGTCGATTGGTTCGTAACACCAGACGGGTCATTGTTGGGCAAGTAGACGAGGAGAGGGTACGGCGACTCAGATGTTTTGCCAGAGACGTTCGCAGGGGTACCGCCGCATCCGAAGAATACGGGGCGGACGTTCAATCCTTGCGAGATGAAGATTGTCGTCGAGGAAGGAAGGGGAGGCAGCTCGAGGGTCCCATTCGGGAGCACGCTTTGGCGGTCAAACGTCGCTACCATCGAGGCACCTGTAGGCTTGTTTTCGGCGGAATCGGCGGTCTGGAGAGCGAAGGCATTACTGTGAGCGAGGGTCTGAGGGAGTTGGGTCAGGGAGACGAACGGCATCAAGCACGATTATCGTATCGATATTTCGGGCAGGAACGAGAAGCGGCGCCAGAGGGTCGACTTCGCCGTCGAGACCTCCGTCGAGAAGGCGAAGCTGGTCCTGGTTCGAGTCCTCGTATGTCGAAGGGTTCAACCCCTTGAAAGGGTTGGGAACCGCCGAGATATCTAGCTCTTGCTCCGGTTGCACGGAGTAGAAAGTCGAGTTTATCGCCTGTGGATGTGGCAAGGTTGATCTTCGTAATTGTGGGTGCCGATAAAAAGTTACTCACCTCCCAGGCAATGTTGACTGGCGATGCAGAGCTGGTCCAAGTCGTGTCATTGGTGAGGTTGTACGCAATCTAATTTCGCGGGATGGTTTTCAGTCCGTGCGCGGTGGAGCAGGTTCGGTGTAAACGAGCTGTACCCATAGGTTGGATGAGATGCCGAGGATGAAACCCGCATTGTCAAATCCAGTGGCACATCCACCAACTGGGGTGCCGGCATCCAGCTCAGTTCCCAGAGCAGTCAAAGGCAGGAAGGCGGCTAGCTCGGGATCTAAAAGACTCTGAGTATGTTAGACCAACTGAACTTTCTGCGACAAGCTCAGCCACGCCTACCGTATGACCCAAATCTGTCTTGGAATTTTAGTATCGGCGCGCGAGAAAACGCCCATCATAGGGAAACTGCTTACTCAAGTGGGGAGAATTCGTAGACAACGTTTTGCAGCGGAATGGTATCTCCAGACAACGGAGCCTCCTTCGTATTGACACTGAAAACGGTGGCGACGATCAAAGGGAAAGGCATGGCGTGACTCGTCCACGACGACCTGTCCCCGAAGGCACAAAGTCAGCGGGCATATCCGCGCGGACGCGAGAGAGCTTACAGATAAGTAGCTGAGGAAAGGAGAAGAGAGGCACCGTGATCTGAGGTAGTATTGTCGTAAAAATTGGCGACCGTCGTTCCAGGTACGAAGTGTCGCGAGAGCTAGGGAGCGGCGGGGTCAATTTCTCAAATAGATCACAGGCTTCAAGAGAAGTACCGATCTTGCCCAGAAATCACCGTAGGTGACATTGAAAGCTAACTCACATCAAGTCAGTGTTTAGGTGCGATTGATGAACGGAAGCACGCACGACCCGCCGCCTTTTTCAAGGCGAGATCCGATAAAATTTGCTCAAAGACTACCGCTGTCTGCGACGCGTTCCCGGCTGTCCGATCCATCAGTCAGCACGTAAAGTGATTATATTTATCAACTTACGAGCAAGGACATTGATGTCCAAGTTCCAGCCAGTCTGGTTACTCGTCGTGTTGCCAAGCACGAGGTCATCTACCACAGATCGTTGAGAGGCATCAGTTTCGAAAATGTCACCTAAGTATTCACAAGATGACCTTACATAAGCTGGCTGGAAAGTTATTGAGCACGAGCGAAGACAGGAGCCATGAACCTCCACTAAGAGCACTGATGTACGTCGCAGAGGGAAGGACGCCACCGACTCCCCCGCCAGTTGTATTGGGCGTTACTCCGTTGAATGCAGCGAGTGCACCAGCTGGCGAAGCAGCACTTTATTAAATCTGACATTTTATGAAAAGCGAGAAATGATAACTGACCTCCATAAAGAGCGGCTCGCTCACCACCCCCAGACACGGCGACCCCAAGTACCGGCATCGTAGTCACATTGAACGTGTCGAGTGATGCCCCATAAACCGCACCGGCGACTGGTCCTAGGTAAGACTTCAGGCTCTCGAGCGCTTGCACTTTCCTTCCTGCGATGTAAGCTGTTTCTTCCTAAAAGAGCATCGCGGAGTGATGTTAGTCCGGCTATTCGCTGTTCCCGTGCCCCACAACTTTGACCTACCGAGCTAAGACTTTGGTTTCCTACAAAGGTACAGTCTCAGAGGTCAGCGGAATATCTCCCTCGCCGCGTTCAACCAGAGGAATGCTGTTCACCTTGCTGAGGAGTTCCAGTGAGGCGGATGTGAACAGAATCGCAGGACGTGGAGAATTCAGGGGCATAGCTCGCCGCACCGATAGCGAAGAGAGAGGAAAGTAAATGTATGGACCTCATGACCTAAATGCGAATGGGGAAAGAGTCAAGAGTCGAAGCTTTGAGGTGCGGGGATGCGGAGAGAACCCTTCTGAGAGCCGGTTGAAAGGAGGCTCGAGCGCAGTAGTTCACATCAAACGTCCCTCTCTGTACGAGATCCACGTGGTTACTTTCGGGTCCCGTGACTCCGGTTAAAAAGAGCGTGCATGATGCGGGGGAGCAGATCGCGTCAGCTCCTTGAGCGAAGTCACCCTTCGCACGATCGCCGTGTCGCCAAACCTTTTTCTGCTTTTCGTCCTTTACTTCATTCGGAGCGCGTCCTAATGACGTGAAAGTGAGTTCTTGTAAGATGGCGATTTACCCGGCAGGAGGGATGTGGGGCAAGATTCTAGGGAATCGCTTTGAAGCGCCCGCTTCAGGCTCGGCGCTGTCGGGGCTTTCCTTTCAAAAGGCGCACGACAAGAGATTGGACTAAAGCCGTTTTCCGATTGAAAAGCTCTCTCATCCCATGCGTCTTTTGCTGACCTCAAGCAAATGATAGGTCCTCAAAGTCCTCCCCAATCCCAAGTGATTCCTTGAGCTGGTCCCGTTCATCGACGCCAACATTGTCTCGAAAGTAGCAGAGCGCGGTGGAGATGTTGTCTTTTGTTTAATCGCGAGTTAGAGTTAGGTAAAAGAAAAATATGAGCCACATGCGGGAGACTCACCGGTCCATGCAAGGGCAAGACTTTTCATGTCCTCGACGAGTTGCACTGCGGAATGTTGGTGAAGAGGGATTCAAAGGAGCACATGAGTAGTTCTCCGGGCGTGAGGTGTTACAATTAGAGGTGACAGACCTTTTCTTGCATACAAAACGGGGTCACAGGCGACGGAGGCTGCCGACTCTACCTCGACCGCCTTGAGCTCTCTGTCGACCCTCTCGTACTCTTCCATCAGTTCTCTCCTCTCCTTCTGCTTCCCAGAAACCACAAAGGGGAGAGATAAAGCTTATCAAGCCTCTTGTCGTTTTCTGGTTCAAGATAAAACCGACGCACCGTATCCTCCCTCGCCTCCAATTCTCCTGCGACGACTCTCTCCTCTTCTTCCTTCTCTTTCCTCAAGCCTTCGACAGATATTTCCAACGCTTTCTTCTTTTTCGAAAGTTGGACGCTAGCTTCGGATGGGAAGGACCAGTAGAAGCTGAGTGAAAGGCAAAGTACGGGATCAGGGCCTTGCACACGAAGGTCAACGGCTGGCCAAGGAAAGGGTGGTTTCGAGAGGTAGGGGATGTGAGGCGCACTTTTGGATGCCAACTTTCTCAAAGTTGATGAGCTCGTCGTTGACCACTGTGGGCAAAAAGGTGAGTGAGTCTGAAGGCAGCAGAGGAAGGAGGCGCCCAGGTAAATTGAGGGAAATTGAGGGAACAGCGGAAGAGAGGACGAACGTTCGGTGAGAACATCTTTGACGGACATGGCGGTGATGCCTTTGACTTTCGGGGCGAGCTACGACAGTTTGAGTTCATGAGTGGGACGTTGCGATGACTCGGGTATCCCTCGCTATCGACGCGCGGGTACTCGCTCGCTGGCTCTCCTCTCAGAACTCTAAGCGACTTTAAGCGAGACAAGTACCTTCTCAAGCTCTTGCAGCTTATAGAATTCCTTGGTCTCCCTGCGCGCCGTCCAACAGGCGTCAGCTCCGGGGTCTTCACAGGCGCCCTGCGCGAGAGATTTAGGAAAACAAAACCTGAGAAGGTCGAGCATGCGAGTCCGTTTCTCTTCTGCCGAAAGACCTTTCTTTGACATGCCGGGAATGCGGAGGCAAGGTCGAGGGCGAAGGGGCGAGGTGAGGTGAACGACAGGAGAGCAAGAGGCGAGGTGTGGTTGCGATTGCGATAATCAAAAAGTGGGGAATATTACGCCAATGAAGTTGGCCTCTCTTTCCGCTAAATCTGCTCATATTCCTGTATGTGTTTCGCATTACCTCTTGACAAATGGCAAACTTAAGCCGCTCAACAACGCCCTCGCCTGATCCTGCGCTCCCCTTCCCTTCGCACTCGTCACGAAAAAGACATTGAATCCGTACGTCTTCGAATATTGGTCCAAGTTGACCTCGATTTGCGGGAACAGTCCCATCGCCTCCGCCGGCAATCCAAAGGCTACGACACCACTAGTCGAACTTGGACTCTGCTTCGGGTGGCTCATTGGCGGCAAGGGGATTCCACCGAAAGTCTTGAGTCGCGGCAGGACGAACTCCGTCAGCGTCTCGAGGAAGTTGTACATTGGTGGACCCCTCAATTCAACCTTGACACCAGTAGGAGCTCCAGGACGGATCTTGAACGAGGCAGATTTTTTCGAAGATCGAGTAACGACCAGTCCACGTCCCGACCCTGGTCCGTATGGTCCCGGATGTTTGGATTGGGGTGCTTCTCCAGTGATGGCTTGGAATGCCATCATGAGGGGTAGGAGATTGTTCTTGTTCGCGAGCGCTTGCTTGGTCATTGTCTGTACGACGATGGATTCGAGGATGGGAAGGGTAGGGGCGGACGTGTAGGCGGAATTGGGGACGAGGTAGCGGTTTCCTTTTGGTCGGGGTGGAGGTCGGTTGAGGGCGTAAGGGTTTGTAGGGGACCATTTTGGAGAACGGAGGAGAGGCGAAGGAGGGTTGGCGGTGTGCGTTGGGTGCGAATAAAGGAGATAAAGAAGATCGTGTGAAAGCGAGTCCTTGTAGTGGTCAGACAGGCGAGAACGGGAAACGTTGGTAACTTCGTTCGAGATTGCCGCGAATGCGGCAAGGTCGGGGACTGGCGCAGAAGTGGTCGCCGAGGTGGATGAGGACGGGCGAATGAATTGGGACGGCGACGTTTGTTTGAACGACCGTGCCAGGCGGGTTACGTTCATCCTGGACGCCATGTCGAGCTAAGTTTGTGTGATAGGAACATAAGACTGCACGAGAGGAAGCACCACTCGATGAATAAATAAATTCAATGTTTCCGAAATGTAGTCGGCTTCCCTCCGCCGTCCTCGCTGCTTCTCCGTGCTCACGCGCTCACGGGTCCCTCGTCAACCTTGGTCACCTTCACCGCCGCCGCACGCAACCCAGCTTCAAAAGTAAGCCGCGACTTGGATATTGCGGCTGATGAACTCGTGCGTAGCGCTTCGCGAGCGCGGCAATCAGACTCGGAGTGTGTAATGATACGACGAGCTTTAACCCGTTGCTACCGGTCCCTTTCGGGGTATCGACACAATTAGAAAGTAATGTGAGGTTTTCTAGTCGGAAGGCCCAACCAAAACGCGCTCTTCCAATCTCGCGAGACCGAGTCGACAGTCACGCCAGTCAGGCTCGGGAGCACGGGAGAAGGCTTTCGCGGAAGAGATGTGCGGCTCACAAATACATGCTTGAAAGAGAGGTCTTCCGTCATGTTGTCTCAGCTCGCTCAGAGCAGGTGGCCTCCAAGCGCAACAGTCCGAGCTGCCATTCTTTGTCGTTCGTACGTTCAGGGTCTCTCTCTCGCAGGTCAGCGACTGGTTACCCAAGTTGAACATTCCTATCTCGCAGAGCAGCGACATACTAGGATCTACAAGTCCTTCCACGCGACCCGCCACAGCCTCGCCACCCGTGGAGGGCATCGAGCAGATCGTCCTTTTTATTAGTGGAGGGATATCGGTGACGTTCAGAACCTCTTGCAGTGGGGCACACGACCAATCCACGCTTCCGACGACTTCCCCTGCCCTGCCAATCGTTCGCTACTCGTTCTGACTACGAAACACTGCTATCTTTCGGCCGCGACGCGAGCTCTCCCCCACTTCTACTGCACGACAATGGCGAGCATGGATACACGCGCAAGCTTATCTGATTGGGCACCAGTCGTTGCGAAAGTAGCACACCAACCCAAGCATCCCCACCTGAACGGCGAAGGAAGCAAAACCGCTTTCCCTCATACCGACGTCGAGCCTTCCGTACTCGTCTCTTCTTTATTGTACCCCGAAAGCGTGTGAGTTGACTTGTTACCACACCACAGGACCTAGAGCACTCTCTCCTACTTCTACTGTCGCCCGCTGTAATAGAAGCCTTCATTTCCGAAGGTCCTGGTCGAAAGTCGTTCCGCAACGTGAGCACCGTCCGGGACTGTAGGACTGGCGTCGCGCTCATGATTCCATCTACAGTATCTTCAAAGCACAGAGAAAGGAACCACCGCGTTTGATTTGTGGTGGGACCTGAAAGCGTGACTTCCTTTCTATATGTTTTTGTCCATTGAGGGTTATAGGGTTAACACTTGTTCGGTCCCCTCGCAGCCTGCAAAGACACGAAGATGAAGGTCGTCTAGCAGCATTAGCTATAAGGGAGGTGTACCTTCACGACGAAAAACCTAATTATGTCAAGCTTCCTCGCGACGATTTGAAGGAGGCTGTTCAATCGCTACGGAAGGTTGTCGAGATTGGAAGTCTGGCTAGTCTTCAAGATGGTGAGTACCTAACCCAATCTTCGCTTTCAAAATGCAGCACATACTGACGCTGAATTCGTGTAGCGGCAATCAAGCTACTGAAAACCGTGCTTTCCCGCGACTTTCAAGTGCGTTTCTCCTGTCAAAGCGACCCTTGAAGAAGTTTGACTTATTTCAAGTTGTTGCTTATCAGGACTATCTCCGCCATAGCTTGATACGAAATGCTCAGATCAGATTGGGAAAATGTAGCACCAGCGAGGACTCGCCGACAGGCTTGGGGCAAAGCTGGTGCTTAACGAACCCTAGGATAGACGATAAGTGCGTGATCTCGTCGCCTTCCCACTCATTCCCTAGCCCTGACGAGTCTCAAAACAAAGCCCGGCCGTACTTTGCTCCCCTGCATATTGCAAAATGATTGGTTACACTCACGAACAGGTCATTGGACACAACTGGTACCGCTACCGATTTCGAGTACAAGGTAGTGTTGCTGACATACGTGACGATTTTAGTAGATTCCTGCAAGGGAAAGCAACTTCACCGGGTTCTCTGCAGTCTGTCCGTGTCGCTATGAAGGAAGGAAAAGGTTTATTTCTGCACTTCGAATGACACAGACGACAATGCGCTGACGATCTTGATTAAATCCAGCGATCACACAATTATTGCTCAAGTAAGTGGATTGTCCCCATCAACTCTTCGCTGTTCTCACACTTGCCGACGATGAACAGCTACAAGCTAGATGGTAATAAAATGAGCACCCCGAGCGAGGTTGAGAAATGTGCTCACATGATATCTTCGCAGGAACACCGTTTTGGAATCTCATGTGCATTCTACCGCTCAAAGACGCAAATGGGGAGGTGATATACTGGCTGGTGAGCTAGCTGAATACTTTCCAATGCCCTCATTGATTGGAAGTCACACACAGGCTGGCGTAAGCAACATGACCGGCTACCTTGAATCGAAGACATCCTTCCTCGCGTTTCTCTTAACCGACGATGAAGAGGACGGCCCGACACCAACTACTCCAGGTTTCTCAGCCGACGTCATCTCAGCTGCTCAACACCTATCAGAAGTCGACCTGGAAGAAGAACATCAATCGCCAGCGCCGTACGCTATCCCGCCCGAAGAACCTCAGGCCCCAACTTCTCCCGCATCACCAAAACTGTCTTCGAAATCCGGAAAAAAGGGCAGGTTGCTGGGCAAAGTCTTCAAGAGAGAAGGAGCTTCGGGGAAGCACGACGATACGCAAAAGTCAATGTTGAAGAAAGGGTCAGACAATGGCTTTGATGGTACACCGGCTCCGCTCGAGGTTCGTCGTGCCCTGCTGAAGAGGTTGCTGTTTATTCACATGCTTCTTCATCAATTGCAGACCAGGGTATCTGACTTCACGGGAACTTATCAACGGGTACTCCTCTTCCGTCGTGGAAGTAAGTTAAATAGAATTGCTTCCGCTTGCGACGAGTGCTGACGTTTTGAGTTTCGCAGGTCGGGAGATTCTGTTTGCTACGGATCAGCTTCTCTCTTCATGTGGGTTACAACCGAAGAGTAAAGAAAAAGAAGGGCAGGGCAGCGCCTCCATCATCCAGATGGACATTTTGAAGCTTGTTTCAGGGAAAACGAAGGCGGAGAGCGAGTCGGTTCGTGCAAAGTTGACCAATGCTATCAAGAACTCGGAAGGTGCGTCTCTTCCAAAATATGGTGACGCCCCCCAGTTGCTAAGTGCTCATCTCAACTTGAAAGGCTTATCTGTCGTCTGTGGGTTACACCTTCCAGGAGATAAAGCAACTGTGGGTCCTTGCGCTTCCGGGTGTTTGTGCCTCGCTGACCCAGCTACTCGTAGTGTTGGGGGTTCCTTCACGTCAGCCCGTTGATGGATAAACCTGGAGACTGTGTTGCTTTCGTTGCCATGTGAGTCTTTCAGTTCTTTTCTACCAGCGAATACCGGAAGCTGAATGTGCAAGTCTAGCTTTGAGCCCGAATCGCAATCACAAGATTCGCCAGTGGCGGGGTGAAGTAGGGAACATGTTGTAAATGATACTGACTCGTAGTCCCCGCTCCTCTGGGATCTGTAGCATCTTTTGAAAACCCTGACAATCATTTATTGCCTGAGGGGTAAGTAGGACCGACGCCTGGGTACCACCGATTCGCGCTGCGACGGCGAACCTCCCCAGCTCCATCACAGCACAGCCTGTGGAGTCCTGATCTGGGCAGTTAGCTTGGTGTTGTAGCGATGAAGCCCGTAGCGACAGCGAAAGAACGTTGCGCCTCCGATATGAATTGTACTTTCAGCTGAACTCTTGCAACAATTTTCGCAATGCTGAGAAAGTTGTCACTAGCCCTCGTCAAACCAGTCGTAGCCGGCACCAGCGCGATTCGATCTTTCGTTACACACAAAAATGGAATTGGAGCAGGAACGAAGCTTGAGCTACCCTCTTCCCGCCGTGTTGTCCAACGGCTTAGATTGTCTCGTCTGAGTTTCCGTCTGCGGCGAAGCGAACGAAGTCGCAAAGTCAGCAAAAACATTATTTGAGGGCGAAGCGAGAACCCGGCCGCTAACTTACATCCCCTCAAGCCCTCTGCGAATCCCCAATCTGTCGGCGCGCTCATTGGTTCCGAAACCTCCACGCCTCGCACAGTGACCGTAGCAATTTGAAACTGACCAGCGAGCCAAGACAAAAATCAGCACTCCGCTTTACAAGCGCCTCATCGCTGTCCCCCACCCAACATTCTCAAACCCACCTTGTTCAAACTCCTAGCATCCCTGTAAAACAACACCTTCATAGCTCCCTCAATAACCTTCCTCGCTTCATCCTCCTCAAGGTGCAAGTGTCCATCTGGTCCGAGCTTCTCGAGAGCCCGACGAAGGAGAGGTTGGGCGAGGTGGTTGCCGTAGCCGGTGGCGAGAGAGGGAGCGGAGTAGGTTGTGCCAAGAAGGTCTACGTAGGAGAGGAATCTGAAAAGAATGAATGTGTTAGTATGAGTAGACTCGGGCAAGCGCTTTGAGTGACTAACGGCTCTCCATTCTCTAAACCGGCGACAAGGAAAGCGTTCCAGAATGGGTCCGACTTTGATCGCTTGCTGTACATGACGTTGGAAAGGTACTCGTAGATCTGACTTGAGGAAAGGGTGTGTCCGTCGTCCATGATAGCTTCCTGTGTCATCAAGTTCTCGAGCATCCTCTGAACCTGCTGATAATCTGCCATATCGCCACTCGCTCCAAGGATGGTACTCGGTCCAACTGGGTGCAGCCTCTTGATGTCCTTGAATCGAGCTAGGGACCCGTAGGAAGCTATTTTTGGTTGTTCGCTCGTTAGCTCTCGTTGCGCGCTTACGACACCTGGTGGGACAGTGGGGAGGTAGGACTTACCGAGATTGTCTGCGGCGAGCATGACGCCACCCTTGAATTTGATTCCGATGACACTGGTTCCCGTCACAATGGGTTGTCTGTTTAGAATTCGCCGTAAGTTGTTGCGCTCGCTGTGGAAGGGTGACGCGTGCGCGCGCCGTGCCGGAATGACTCACTGAGTCCTCTGAACGCCATCTGTGAATTGATCTGTCGTGTTGTGGATCGTCGCAGATCTGCCTTGGTGGATTGGGAACGAGGCGTAGGGGTCGAAGTTGTCGTTTCTCGGCTTGCCCCTGCGTCGAGCTGATTGTTAGCGAGGCAGAAGATCTTGCAACATCAGCGGCTTACCAGGAGGTAGAAGGGAAGTGCTGCATTTTGATGGAAAAAGTCTTGTAGAGAAATTGGAAGGTGTGGGGTGACTTGCTGAAGTCCACCGAGTGGAGGGATCGAGTCGCCCAGCCAAAGTATTTGAAAAATAATAAATTACAGCAGGTCCGCGGCGCGCCGACAAATCACTTTCAAATTTAACTATGTAAAGATGGCTTCAGTTTATTTCAGTGACGAAACTTTGACAGCTAATGTATTAACGAAGTTAGGCGAGGTATAGTCGAGTGTCGGCGCGCTGTCAATATGTCATCGCTCGCCTTCGCCCGCCTAAATCTTGGCCTCTTAGACGTCCTCAGCTCGAGTTTAGCAAGAGAAGCTGTTGTGAAAACCAGTCTTCTGGGCGGAAAGATTGGA
Source organism: Phenoliferia sp. Uapishka_3 (assembly GCA_035521515.1). Taxonomy (NCBI): domain Eukaryota; kingdom Fungi; phylum Basidiomycota; class Microbotryomycetes; order Kriegeriales; family Kriegeriaceae; genus Phenoliferia; species Phenoliferia sp. Uapishka_3. The sequence goes on from JASZXU010000039.1 coordinate 20,477, forward strand.
GCCATCGCCGAACTTCAGAGTTGACGCTGCTGTGACAAAGGACAGTACCAATGACTGCTCGTGCGAAGCTCGCCGCTGTCACACCCATTGGTCGAGGAAGCCGGAAGGAACATCTGAAAGAAGACACATTTTCAAGACTCTCGGAAGAACAAATCGAAAAGTGACCCAGCGGGAAATTGACGAGCTGGAGAGTAGTGAGGTGCAAAATGCTGCAAGGCGTTCCTTCAGATTGTTGAACGAACTGATGAGATTGGTACTTCCCTTTGGGCCTGCCCTAGTAGCCGGAACAGGCAGTGGGTCGCTTAAACGACCTCACTCCTCAGGTGAGCAAGTGTCCTCGGTCATTGGTCATTGCCTACTTGTCGAGCGCCAGCGGAAGTCGATTATTGTTTGAGACGCTGTTAGTCTTGACAGCATCATTAATACTGCATTCCCCAAAGCTAAGAACATAGTCGAGAAAAAAACATTACACATCATATAGAGGTGCTGTAGCTCTTCCAAACACATAAGTACTTGAATATTGTAAACGCTGTTCTTGCACGTTCATGACAACAAGTAGCTTCCCTCCGTGTACGAAGTCTCTCATCCTCCACTTCAGTACAGCCCAGCAATCCACGACCACGAAGTGCTCGACGTCGAAAGAGAAATGTAAGAACCACCAGCCCACTCCGCTCCCGTCCAACTCCAAACCCTTGCGAGGCCTGGAGAGGGCACATGCGAAGACGAAGACAAAGGCACTTAGACGTTCTCTTCCCCGGCAGAGGAAGGTTACTGTTCTCAGAACCGGACGCACAGCGCTTTGGAGGACCTAAGTAACGAGCCAAGGTGGCCGGCAACACGGAGTAGGCCTGTGGAAAGCAAAGCAAACTGTCAGTTTTGAAGAGATTGAGGACTGAAACCAGGCGAACGCACCCTGAGGTTATGCCGCACATAGAGAAAAGAGAAGGCTCCTCACGCGCAAAGCTTTTGAAGGAGGATTTCGGCAGCGCGTGAAAGATTAGCGAAGCCACTGACCTGACCGGCCCGCCGATTTTTTTGTTTCACTCCTTTGGCGGCTACCACGTGTCAGATAAAGGCTTTTGGACGCTGTTTATTACCCTTTTTTAATTGTGAAATTCTGACAGATGAAACCCCCGCGAGCGAACAATCGGACATGCCGGCCCGCTGCCGCACACCGATTTGAGCGCGGAGCCAAAGTCGGCTTGCGTACCCTTACCAGCGACACAACTACACGGAATGACCCAGATGGATCAGAAGGCTGCATGGAAGACACTCGAGCTGGACTTGCCGCTTCATTTTCAGGTCAGTGATGCTCCAGTACATCCGGAGAATCGAGGCGGCTTATCTAACGGAAACCTGAGAAATGCAGGAGGACGAGCTTAAATTCTTCAAGTCGGCAACAGGCATTCAATCAATTGAAGAATTGGCGACCCATGTGAAGAAGGTACAAGCTGAAGCATATCATGAGGTGCGTTGAAACGCCACCTGCACAGTCCCGGCCCCGTCGTGGCAGCTGAACATTGCAGTCTCGCAGGTCTATCCTTATCCTTGCATTCGAAGCTTCAACTTCTGTCGCTTTCGGATCCGCCGTTCTCCCATCTACGAGGAAGTGCTAGCTCGCGGCATCAAAGAAGGCAACGCGCTGTTTCTCGATCTCGGATGTTGTTGTTAGTTTTCCGCACGCAAATCAGAAGTCTCGTACTTACACCCGACGTATGCTTGTTCAGTCGGAACGGATGTGCGGAGCATCATTGCTGCTGGATACCCTGCCGAGTTTGTGATTGGTTCCGACTTGCAGGCCGGTGCGCCCCTCAGAATCCCGAAATTTCTTAGAAGCACTGCTCATCCACAACTGCAGGATTCATTGACTACGGACACAAAATTTTCCTTGATACTCCCTCCACGTCTCCGGCCTTTATCGTCGGCGACATTTTCTCCCCCGAATTCTTTTCCCCCGACGTCGCGGAATCGGCTTCGACGCCCCTTCCTCGTACTCTCAAGACGCTCACTCCCCTTAAACACAAAATCCGACATCTCCATGCCAGCGCTTTCTTCCATCTTTTTGACGAAGCCACACAATTACAACTCGCACACCTGGTGCTGCCGTTGCTCGTGCCATCACCAGGCTCAACTCTGTTTGGCTCCCACGTTGGTGCACGCGAAGCCGGGCTGAGGGCAAAGGATTCCAATAGGTCGAGAGGAGCAATGTTCTGCCACAACCCAGAAAGCTGGAAGAATATGTGGAAAGAAGTCTTAGGTGACATCAAGGCGGAGGTCGCGGCTGACCTTGTAGACAGTACATTACTCACCCCAGTTGGCGAGGCGCCGAATTATAGGCTTGCGTGGAGTGTAGTCTTCTGTTGATAAGTAGAAATCGACATGTCTATAGCTGGCAGCTTCATGGCCCACGGTCATTTTGCATCGGTGCTTCCTGGCTAATGCTAGTCAAATTTCCTCGCAATCACAACAAGGTTTGCTGAGGACATTTGACACTTGCATACGTAGCAGTGAAATACATCGTTACGACTCTCGCATAAAAAGATAACGAAGCTAACGGTGCAAAGCAATGCAAAGGATCCATCAAGGATCCATTCTCCGATAGTTCAAGCGAGTTATGCGCAAAATTCGGACGTCGCTGTTCCCCTGCTACTTCCCGTATGATGATTTCTGCGAATCCACAGTAGCTTGAGATCATAGACCGACGAGGAAATCTCGATAAGCGCCTTCACGGAAAGAAAAGAAGTGGCATCAGGGGTCGGCGAAAATCGCGCAAGCTGGGGGCGGAAGCTTGCCGGGACGCGGGCCAAAGTCGCAGCTCAGGACGGCGTGCTACTCTTGCTCCTGCAACACACGGAGGATGGTAGCAGCGGGTCAGCAACACGCTGCTATTGCTCGACTCGCTCTTGAATCCGCCTCTATAGCTGTCTATACAACATCTCGCCAAATTCGCTCGCCGACATACTGCACTCTTCCGCCGTTGCCACCTCAGCCCGTCCTCGTGCTCAGCTGCTGCCCTCGTCCATCTCCCTTCTCGACGTCTCCTCCCTCCCCAACGAGTCCAAGGCGCTCACCCTTTTTACCCTGCCGTGCTCATTCTGCATATACTGAAACTCGTCTTCTTATTTCTTTGCTCTGACTTGGTCGAAGTCGACTCGTTGCGTTTTCTTGGTGCGTCTTACATTTTGTGACACCTTGTAGCAGACCTAACTCGCCTCCCTCTCACTTAGCTTTCGCGACATCGTTATGCACCTCAGCAACCTTCCCTCGCCACCCTTCCTCGTCCCCAGCACCAATTACACTGCCCTGTCCGTCTCTCACTGCTCATCATCGTCTTCTTCGCCGTCATCGCTACCGCCCTCCCTCGGCATCACCCTCGTTCCCTCGCAACGCTCGCTACACCGAGCCTTATTCAGGGCTGTGAAAGCGCCTCCTGCATCGGTCCTACTGCAGGGAATCGTGGCGCGAGGGCGAAAGGCGCGTGCCGACAGTTTCGTTTTGCCCAGTTTCGACCATCCGCCCTTTTGCCCCTGCGCCGTTCCCAGCCAACCTCGGGATACCTCGGGTTCCCTGCTCTCGGATCGATGGAAACGGATTTGGAAGGGATGAGCTCGTCGCAGGAGGTGGTCACGAGGACGCCAAGTCTAAAATTAGGGCGAGCAGCTAGCGGAACGTTTGCGGGGGCGAACTGTCGACGGACATTGGGACCTGCTGACTCTTTTTCTGAACTCCTCTGCTGTGCGAAGAAAAATGGGCCATCACTTGGCTGGTTTCGAGCTGCTCCTTGGCGCGAGCGCGAGAGACGCCCGGGTCCAGCCGCAGCGCTGATTCTTTTGATCGAAAATGCCCTCTGCATCTCTCTCCCCTTCACCATACCCCTTGTTACCCGCTCGCGCCCGTTCTCCTACTTCTATCTGCGTCTCCCTAGTCCTTCGATTCGCCATGAAGATGTTTATCGCACCTATCCTCTGCCTCGCCTCAATCGCCTCTGCCCACTTCACGCTTGATTACCCCCAAACACGCGGCTTTGACGAGGACCTCGAGCCTCGTGGGTGGCTTTCTTGCTGGTTTGGCAGATGGAGTCCTGAATCTTCGTGCCTACAGAATTCTGCGGAGGTTTCAACCAAAGTGCCACCCGAGTGCCCTTCCCACTTTCCGGCGGACCCATCCTCATCGACTCCCATCACCCATCGGCCGAAGTTGCCATCCTCATTTCCTTCGTCGACACACCCACCACTTTCGCCAACTTCAACACGACGAGCTCCGGCGCTTCCTACGGGTACCTAAAGGGATTCGGAACCATCACAGGGGAGGGAGAGGTTCGTGGTGACCTGGATTCTACAGTCGACCCTGCGAGTGTGCTGATACTTTTTGGATGGCTAGTTCTGCTTCAATGTTGATATCGCTTCCTTGAACGTTCCTGGTGTTGGAAATGGTACCGTAGCTACTATCCAGTTCGTCCTCTTCATTGCCGGCTAGCCATCGTACTAATCCTGTGCCCCCTCGTTTTTTCAGAGTGGACTTCAACGGAGGCGATGGCTCCCTGTTCCAGTGCTCGGACGTCGTCCTGTCGTCGACTTTCGTCCCTTCGAACGTTTCTTGTGTCAATGCGACAGCGGCTGCAACAACCACCGCCTCGGGAACAGCTGGTGCTACTGCCACCTCGAAGAGTGGAGCTGGGGCCATTAGCGCTGGAATTGGAGCTGTTGCGGCGATTTTGGTCGGAGCCGTGGCGTTGGTACTTTGATTTGAATAGGCGGCTGGTTTAGTTGATTTAGTGCAGCGGTAGCTCAAGAGTTTCGATTACATTCACATTCACTACTCAGCAGTCTCGAGATTACAGTGATTCAGTGCAGGAAGAGGCGTGCATGATGACACCAAAGAGTCACAGTCACCTTCGTCAAGGAGAACTTCCCGCTGGGGCAGGTCAACACTTTCTTTTGCTCTCTGAGCACTCAGTTCGCCAAGAGTCGCAAAGAAAGGCTCTGAATTGACTCAACTTAACTCGGGAGCTTGAGGACCATGGCGAAGGCGGCTCTACAGAGCTCGGTGGCGTCGAAAAGAGCGTCTCAGCAACTTACGCAGGCTTTACCATTTCTGTTAGAAGTTTGTAGCGGCCGGAGCATCCAGGAAAAAGAGAAATGGGGTTGCATATGCTACAGTTGGGACAACTACTTCAAGTCCGTGAAGGTTGAGGGCACTACCAGCGTGATCCTCAATGAATTCCTCCTTCGTGTGCCGACCTGCTCGCGTATCGACCGAAAGCCATCTCTCCGACGCCTAACCCTACAATGATCGCAATAAAGAACCAAGCATTGAAGGTCATAACGGCCAACATGAGAAGATACTGAACAAACGCAACGAAAGCAAAGAGCACGCCTCGGGGAAAGTCTACAGCTAATTGGAATGGGGGAGCTTGGTGTAGGTGATGGGAAGTCAGAGTCGGAGGAGTGAGAGTTTGAGTTTGTCTGCGAGTTTTGTTGTCGTCAAAAGTGTCGTTCGAAGCTTGTGGAGAGAGGGCTGCGGCGGAGCGAGTAAGGGCGACTTGTTGCGACCAGGCGGAGTGGGCGAGGGATGAAACTACGACTAGAAGTCGAGAGAGAATGGCAAGGAAGAAGAGGCCGAATGCAGCGCCGAATGTGGACCCGGAAGTCGTTGGAGTCCAAGTCGAGAACCAGAGGTTCGTGGTTCCGAGTCTGTGAAGTCGATACGGTAAGCGGGGGAAGTGTGGAAGAAGAAGACAAGTCACGCACGATGTTGTGAAGGCTGTCATCATCATCGATGCTGTGGTGCTGTTGTCCATTCCGGAGTCTGCGACAGAATGTATCCGAAAGTCAGCCCTGCGCGTTTCCGAGTGCTCCAGTCTAGTTGGAGCGATAACGACGAACCCATTGTTGACATGTCCATCTTAGTTGTGCTGCTGCTTTGGCGGTCGTTCGGGTGGAAAAGAGGTGATCAAGGATGGGTCAGGACGAAAGGAGGCGGCAGGTGGAGAACGGAGGAAGGAGTGCGTCGGATCGCGCGGACAGTTCCAAGAGGGCCCTCGCTGGCGTGGGGCTACGCTACTTCCGTGATCACAACTGAGATCAGTTGAGATGTTCAAGAAGCTGCGCGAGCGTAGCGCGAGGATGGAAACGGACTTGGCTCTCGGCGGTCATTTACCTCGCAGCAGTAAAGTACACTGGCACCTTTCGACCCATCATATAATACTTTCGCGCCAGTCGTTCTGCGCGTCTCCTTTGCGCGCGCGAACCGCCACTTCTTCACCCCGTTTCTCACAAGCCTTCCTCAAGACTTCATCCAGACCTGCCAGATTCCCCTACCTGCCGATCCTGCCCTCCTCTCGTTTGTTTGTACGGCTACCCCTAAATCCGAACGCGGACGCTCAAGTCATCTAGCTTCGGCTGCTGGTGAACACCATGGCCATGTGCTTTACCTCAGCCGGGCTTCCCGAGCCTTGTGGTGGATTCACAGGTACGTTGAGATTCTACCGAGCGCAAGCGGGAAATGGGGGCCAGAGCAAATTAGATGCCGACGGCGCGGAGCACCTCGGCTGGGTATAGAAATCGTTGTTGGACGTGCAGTGGCCGCGGACTATGTGCCAAAGGAGCCAATAATACTTTCTCCAAGAAATTAAATGACGGAGAACGAGCCGCTGACCGCCCTGTCATTTCTTCCACTGTACAGTGTACGATTCTTACGCGACTGATCCCCGCTACCAAGTACGTTTTTGTTTTACTCTTACCAAAATTGACAGCTCATTATTTCATCACTACCCCCGCTCAACAGAAATATTTCACAATTGGCTGGACCTGCACCATCGCCCTCGCTTTCCTCTTCACCGTCCCTTCTATCATCCGCTACGCCACTTCCCCTCGATTCCTTTCCGCCGGCCTCTGGTCTCATCTGGGCCTCATTGAAGACTTGACACCAGGTGGTTATCTAAAGCTTTCCTCCGATTTTTCGTCCTCGGTCCCCGCTCCGAAGCGACCCCGCCATATCCTCCCAAGATCCTTGCGAGCACTGAGTGCCGCATTCACCTCCCTATCCCTAGCCACCCTACCCCTTCCATCATTCCTCGACTATACCCGCATCCCGTTCATTCAACGCCGTCGCGCACCGTCTTGCCACCCCACGAAGACCTACGCTCCCTTCTCCCTTGGCACACTCCTTCTGGCACTCCTCGTTCCCCTTCTCGTCCTCTCCACACTTCTTCCCGAATCTCAACTCCGCGCAAACCCAAATCGATTTGGATTCCTCGCCCTCGCCTCCATTCCACCACTCTTCGTCCTCTCCTCTAAGAACGGCGCGATCTCCATTCTCCTCGGGAAAGGCTGGACGGGCGCAAATTTTCTCCATCGATGGTTGGGAAGGATTGTTGTACTCCTGGTGCTCCTCCACTTCTACTTTTGGACGATACAGTGGGTGGCGAGTAATCGAGTTGAAGAGTTCTTGAGTCAGTCCAAGGAAAGAAGGGGGATTGGAGCGCTGGTGTTTTTGCTAGTCATTGCTGTTAGTTCGGCAGGACCGCTGAGGAGGGTTTCTTACCCAATTTTCTTTGTCCTGCACTACGTCGGCATTATCGGATTCTTGGTCTTCGTCAATCGCCACACCGTGTACGCCAAGGGATGGGCGACCTGGTCCGTTGTCGGGATTTACGCATTTGACATCGTCGGACGACTTCTCAGCATGCGAGTGCGATACGTTGAAGTCGAAGCGCTGGATAGCGGCATGGTACGGATTGGACTGACAGGCGTCCACAGCGGATGGAGGTGGGAAAATATTTTTCCCCGAATTCTCTGCTCATATTTGCTGACGTCCTTACTTCTGCTATTCAGGGCCGGGCAACATCTATCCATCCGACTATTCTTCGCTCCTCCTTCTCCTAGCGTCTTCTCTGCCTTCAGGATGTTTGAAGCCCACCCCTTCAGCATCTCCAACGCACCTCCCTCCGTTGGCGTCCTTAACTCTGGCGACTCCGCCTCCCGCGGCATTGATCTCTTCGCCCGAAGTTGCGGCAAAGGATCTTGGACGGGAGACCTCTATGCGACTGCTGAGCTCGGCGCGAGAGTGGCAGAAGCAAAGGCGAACGACGGGAATAAACGAGTGCTGCATATGCTCGCGTTGGTAGAAGGCCCCTACGGTGGAATTGGACCCTACAGGGAGGTCGATGAAGAGAACGTCTTGCTCGTTGCTGGAGGAAGTGGGATGGGATTCACACTGGGTATCTTGGATGAGCTGGTAGGGAGAAGGGTGAACTCCAGAACAGGAGGAAAAATCGAAGTCGTCTGGGCTGTCCGGGAACGGTGTGAGCAATCTTCTTCTCCCTTTCGCTCTTATTTTAGGCGCAGCTCACTAAGTTGGCCAAATTTTCAGCTCATATTACTTGGTTCGCATCTCGCCTTCGCACCCTCATCAACGCCGCCTCCTCCATCCCTGGACTATCCATGACCCTCCGCGTCTATGTCACCTGCGACACTTCTCTCTCGTCTGCTGAAGACTCTTCCCCGTCCTCATCTGCCGCGCCTTCTTCCACACCCTTCGACCTTCCCCACACTCAGCTGCTCTACCAGCGCCCACAACTCTTTTCCATCATTCAAGATACCATCGGAGCAGCCCTGGCTCCCTGCGGCTCTTGCTATCCCGTATGCCATTGCGGAGAGGATAACAGCGACGGCATGTGTGCGAATGTCGAAGAGGAGTGCTGTGGCAATGGTCCAGCCAATGGAAGAGAGCTCCTCAGCGAGAAGAGCAAAGATACCAACGACGATGATGACGAGCAGGGAGATCTTCCTAAGTTGGAGAAGAAGAGCTGCTGCAAGCCTTCGCCACCCGACTCGGACGAGGAGGATGAGATTACGGTGCTTCCGCCATCGCCACTGGCGCCTACGGGAGGGGCCAGCTGCTGCAAGCCGAAAGCTGGGGCGGGCAGTGAAGTTGAGAGGAAGCCACAGTGTGGTGGTGGATGTTGTGCGGGAACTGGAGCCGGTTGCTGCAGTGGCGGAGTTGAGGGCGTTGGCGAGAAGCGCGAGACTGGACCACTCAAGATTCGTACTGATGGCCTCGCAGTGACTGTCTGTGGACCTGGTGGGATGATTGTGAGTCATATCTCTTGACCATAACTTTCGGCCGTGTAGCTGATGAGTTTTTTTCTGACAGGCTGAGATGAGAAACGCCGTTGCGAGGGTGCCGATGGCCAAGCAAGCGCGGATTGGAGGCATCACCTTGCACGCGGAGCATTTCTCTGTTTAATTCCATTTCGATCAACTCGTAGTACACATTCGTTGCGTCGGTATGTAGCATACTTCGCACTTTTCACTGGCTATGTCGCCCACAAATCTCGAAGTCAAGACTTCCCTCCTCCTCGAGCGTTCCGAAACATCGAGTCGCTCAGTTATTGACCCGCCAGCTCGCCTGTCGGAGACATGGAGACGAGATTGTTGCTTTGTGGAGGTTCAACCAGCAACGAGAGCGACAGACAGACGTGCTGAGAATTTACTGAACATTCTGTGTTTCCCGGCGTGGAGACGACTTCGCGCGCCGGTCGCACGCTTAGATATATGCCGCTGCAGAAGGCTGGGCATCGTGTTCACGTATGAACATATTAGGTTCGTCCGAGGAGAGAGATAGTAACGGTTCCCCAACATGAAGAAATTTGGTCGTGACGACCCGGCTACGGCGATTAACCGATGGCAGAGCAAAGTCGATTTACTGCGAAGCCATCGTCGCCCCCAACGCGATCAACGCGATCAAAAAGATACTGGGGTCGTTCAAGCTCCTTCATTCCCCTTCGACAAAGTTCTTGTGACAAGATGGCGAGCTCAACACGACTCATGGCCTCCCCTCGCCTCTCTCCCTCGCCTCCTTCAACTTCGTCGTTTTTCGGCCTGTTGACGAACTCCCCAACCCCGGAGCGACCTGAAGGAATCCCCTTCCCAGCCGCTTGTCAGTCCTCTTTCTGTCACGGTATAACCTTGAAAAGACCTTTTGGAGCTGATGCGAACATTGTCTTGAAACACAGACGACTTTTTCTTGAATCCTTGGACCCCACTTGTGTTCGGACTTCTCTACTTTGCCACCACAAAGACGCTCAGCCATTACCAGGATGGCAAGAACCGAATGCAAGGGAAACGATGGAAGGCCTTTGTGGTGCTTCATAACGTATTCTTGGCTGTTTACAGCGGCTGGACGTAAGTCCACCTCAAACTCCTCGGGATTGAGATCTGCGGCAGCGGAGGTGCGAGGAGAGCTGACTTCTCGGCTTTAGGTTTGCTTCTACTGCACCAGCATTCTTTGGTGCCTTCTTGAGAGCTTTCAGAGAAGGAGGAACGGCTGGTGTGTTGTCCTTCGTTTTGGCGAGAGGAACTTGGAACCTGACTCGGCCGTGCGTGGTTGTAGGACTCTTGCATGTCCTTTGTGACTCCGATACCGCGGCTTGGGCAGCTACTCGTGCGTTTCCCTTTGCATCTTATTTCTTTCTAAGAATGCTACCTAACATAGCGTGACTTGATAGAATTTGTTAGTCCTTGGCATTTCCCCGCGTTAACCGGACCGCTACTCACATATTCTTAACAGCCATACTTCGCCTACACATTCTATCTCAGCAAGTTCTACGAGATTGTAGACACAGCTATCATTTTGGCGAAGGGCAAGAAGGTGCGGCCGGTGGATCTCGCGCGGCGTTTTCTGGAAGCTGACTCGGTGGACTGCAACAACGCACTTCAGGTCGGATTCCTTCAGTCTTATCACCACACGGGAGCAGTCTGGACAATGTTTGCTGGGTTCCGTACCAGGTTGGCATCATCTATCCCACTTCATGGGCATTGAAATTCTGATTGCCCTCGTCACTGCAGCTCCATGCCAATTTGGATTTTCGTCGTATTCAATAGCTTCATCCACACCCTCATGTGGCTTTTGTTCTGCTGGACTTTATGCGCCTGGTTGCTGATGGTATCAACCATAGGTACATGTTCTACACATGCTCGGCCTTGAAGCTGCCCTTCCCAACCTTCCTCAAGAAGTCCCTGACAAAGCTACAAATCACTCAGTTCTTGATTGGTGGTGAGCTTGATCCAAAATCGTAGCTTCTGGCTTTTCCTGATGAGCCTGTTTGCCGCAGGATCCCTCGCCGCTTCCTACCTTTTCATTCAGCTGCCCACATTCGCGCAACATAAGGATGCGGTGCTTGACAAGCTGAGTTTCGGACAGCTGAGTTTGGAGAGTGTGGCACGAATGGGAACACAATGCGTTGTGGATCAAGGGCAACGAGCCGCTGTGTGGCTCAGTGAGTTGCTTTTCCTCGCCCGCGACGTCAGAACGCCATTGCTAATCCCCTGCTTCCAGACGTCGCATATCTAATCCCCCTTAGTATGAATAAATTCTAGTCTATCGTTCAAGTATTTTGCTGACAGACTGTTCACTCACAGCTTATCTGTTCGGAGCTTTTTTTGTCAAGAGCTACCAAGCAAAGTCGAAGGCCGCGCACCTCAAGAAGGAGAAACTGGCCAGTGAGGCTAAGGCGAAGGGTCTGAAAGACGAATAGAGGGTCTACGGACCGCTGGGAATTCTTGTGTTGTATCTTACTACTATGTCCTTTGATTCGCAATGCTTCTTACGTTGTTCCAGGAGAAGACAAAGCCAAGCAACTTTGTCTGCGTTCATTCATTGTCACACAAAGGCGTGCTTAGGTTTGCGGTGCACTCTTGTCCACCATCTCAATGCTTCGCTGATCACATTGGAGGAGGAGGCGACCAGCGACGCGGCGGCCTTGCTGGTCTGGCGGAAGGCCGCCAGTGATGGGATCGAGAGATTGGCGAGAATGAGGAGGCTGACTTCGGGTGGGAGCAGGAACGGCATGCGATTGGACGTGCTGGAGGCAAGGACAGGTGGTGAATGTGGGGTGGGGCCTAGCTCTGCTGGCTTGGTTGGAGGATGATGAATTTGGTGGATGCTTTAGCTGCAAGTCAGCTTATGATTCGGAACACACTTTTATGTCTCTGTGTGACAAGACGGCGCGAGGAATGAGTAGGACGTCGACGCCAAGAGATGCGGCGGCGACCACAAGGCGACCAAGGGTCAATTTTTCGACCCGCATAATCTAAAAGATTACAGGAAGTGTACCAAAGGAATGATCAGCAAAGTATAGCGTCTATGACTTCACCGTCTACCATCTCGGTTTGATTATCACTCCCCTTCGAGGTCCGACAACGTCACAGACTGAAATGGAGCATTGAACCTCAACATCTTTCGAATGTCCGTGATCCAGGCATCATGTTCTTTTATACTTCTTCCATCGCCGGTAGGAAGACGTGAGATTGGTCTGCTTATGCAGGGAACAGGGTACGGTGACATGGAGATGCAAAGTGATTGCGAAGGGAGTAGCGTTCGGACTTCGTGCCCGTCGAGTGATAACGAGGCGTTGGTTCGACATTGAGAAGCAAGCTGAGTGCAGAAAGTGTTCATTAGGGATCGGGGGACAACAAAAAAGGTGGGAGTACAACACACGCTTAGGCAAATGCTGACGTCGCTAGGTAGGAGGACAGTGCGGAAGCTTAGACTTCGAGGGGAGACGGCTGTCAGCAACATTGATTGAACCGACGGGTGGACTATTGGCCCTCCAGCGGACAGCGAGTAAGCTGTTGATCCCGTCGGTGTCGAAACCTTTGAACCTTGTTCATTAGAATTCGACGAAGGGGCGTTCAAAGGAAACATACCAGGAGGCCGTCCGCCTGTCAATAAGACCATTGGTCACTGAGGCGCATAAATCAACAGGGAAAAGCTCACAATGACTTCTGTCAAAGCCTGCCCGTCTATTGTCGTGTTGATACGTATCAAATGGGGCGAAGCTCCACGATGGAGTGCTATCTCATTCATCGCGTGAACAGCTGGTGCGAGATTGTCAGAAAAGATTTAGAAAAAAAGACAAGAGAGAGGGACTTGCTACCGAGCTCCCTTGAAGTCGATGGAACAGACTGGCCATCCTCAGTGACCACACATTGCAACCTCATTCGAAGCAGCATCGACGCCCGCGACTCGAGTAGTTCTTCTAAGGCGGTCGGGAACGTCTCCAGGTCTACAAGGCGACCGCGTCAGATGCTGAAGGTACTTTGAAGCTGGAAAAACTCACGAATAGGCATCAGGAAGCCTAACGTACCCATGCTGATACCGAGCACGGGAGGCACTGAACAGAGGTCAAACATGGACGCGACTCTCAAGAACGTTCCATCTCCTCCCAAAGCTATCACAAAGTCGATACAGCTTGGAAGGAGTGTGCCGTCGCCTGGTCAATATTTTTAACGTGAGATCGCGTGCTCAGAAAGAGTAAAGTCCCAGCGCACCTTCGCGAAGGGGAACGATGGCGTCCGAAGGATTGTCCAGTTGCCGATAAATTTCCTCCTCAACGACCAGCGTCAGCTCAGGCCGAGACTCTTCAATGTACCTGTGTTTGCCTGAGTCAGGCAAAGCTGGAGCCTGTGTTGTCAATCGAACTCACTGAAGGATCTTTCGAGCCGCGAGAAGTGTCTTGGCATCGTCTCGCTTCGCGATAAAAAGTACTGAATCAGGCTGACTCAAGAAGGCCAGAGAATGCGTTCCTCTTTATAAAAGTCAGTAATAAGGATTTACTGCTCATCGCCTGAAGCGCTCACCCATAAGTGGAGCCCACTCGTTGCTCAACGGTACGGCCTCGCCTCGGCGCCACTACACTCGCAAACCTGGCAGAGATACCTCAGTATTTTTCAACAGGGCACCTCGCTGCACTGTATTACCGGCCCATGGCGCTGACCTCGATTTCGGCCTTGACAGGCAGGTCGGAGACTCGACGGCGAGTAGAGAAAGCCGCTGAGCGCGCAGGCCAGAATGATGTGGTGCGACGGGCGAGCCGTATGATCATATCTCAGATGGAGTGACTTGAGCGTATGAGCGCAAAGGGCGAACCTTTGAACACTCCGAATGTCGCGCCTTCGGCCTGAGCCGGACTACTTTGGCCGCGATTTTTGTTGTGCGTTTCCCCCTTTTTCCCTTCTCTTTTTCCCCCCTTCCTCTCCCCATTGCCAACAGGAGGAGATGGCTCTTCTAACCCGATCGGCTCTCCGTCGAGCACTCTACGCTATCCCAAACCGTGGCTCTTCCTCATCTTCCTCGATCCGCACTTTCGCCACGCAAGTCTCGCCGTCCCCACCTTACGAGTGCCTTATCATTGGTGGAGGACATGCTGGATGTGAAGCAGCAGCAGCTTCGGCCAGGGCAGGAGCCAGAACGCTACTTCTCACCCAACGGCTGGACAACATCGGAGAGCTCAGCTGCAATCCTTCAATTGGCGGTGCGGAGTTGCGCCGGGGTGCGAAGTGGAGTTCAGGACTGATGAGAACTGGGTGACAGGAATCGGCAAGGGAACACTGGTGAAAGAAGTGGATGCGCTGGATGGTCTATGCGGGAGGGTCAGCGGTACGGTCTCCCTTGCTCGCTCGCGATGGGGCTCTATTGATCGAATGACGCCTCCTTAGACGTGGCTGGGATTCAATTTCACGTCTTAAATCGATCAAAGGGACCAGCAGTACACGTATGTTCTTGCCACTCGAGAAAGAAACTATTTACTGCTCAACAGTGGCGCTCCTCAGGGTCCGCGAGCACAAATAGACCGAAAGCTATACAAACGAGAAATGCAAGCTCTTCTGGCCAGCTATCCCAACCTCGAAATTCGAACTGCGAACGTCAAGGATGTCGTTCTGTCACCTGTCGAGTCGGGCTCCGTTCAACGGGTCACAGGACTTCGCGTCGGTTCGCAACTCCCTTCCCACCCGCCATTCATCGTCGAAAGCTTACGCTCGTTGATTGCAGACCTCGGTGAAGTAATTCCCTGCAAGACCATTGTCGTCGCTACGGGGACTTTCCTCGGAGGAGAGGCCCACATTGGATTAGAAGTCACCCCCTTTGGAAGACTCAACGAGCCAGCGTCACATTCTCTCTCCGAGTCGATGCGGGAAGCGGGCTTTAGGCTCGCTCGACTGAAGACTGGTACGCCACCGAGGCTCGACAAGAAGTCTATAAACTTCAAGGGACTTTTGCAGCAAGTCGGGGACGTTCCAGCGAGCCCGTTCAGCTTCTTGACGGAAAAGGTTACGAATGAGGTAGGTGGACGTTTTTTCCCGGGGGTGTACTCGAATTCAGGAAATTTGACCTGCTTCATTGATTTCTTGATTTCACAGGATAACCAAGTTTCGTGCTTTCAAACTGAGACCAACGCCACAACGCACGCGATCGTGCAGGCGAACCTTCACAAGTCAATACATATTCGCGAGACCATCAAAGGTGCGCGCCCTCCATACTTATTCACGCTTCTCAGCTGACCTTCATATCTCCCAAGGACCTCGCTACTGTCCTTCGATCGAATCAAAGATCATCAGATTCGCCGACAAGCTCAGCCACATCGTTTGGCTCGAGCCGGAGGGCTACGATTCTGGTTCGTCGAACTTGCACTTCGTTTAATCTCCGGATCTGACTTTTTCCTTCTTGGTGATAGATCTTATCTATCCGAATGGCCTCTCTGTGACTCTTCCAGCAGAAAATCAACTGGAGATGCTGCGGAGCATTCGAGGCCTTGAGAAGGTCGAAATGGTTCAGCCCGGTTACGGAGTCGAATATGACCATGTTGACCCTCGAGAGCTAAAACGTGGGCCGATAATATCCCTTGAAAGTATGAAGGTGGCTCAAATGTTGTACTTACAGACACGCTGGAGACGAAGCGGATCTCGGTGCGTTCTTGGTGCCGTGAGGTGGCTACAGGGTGAGACTGATGTTATGTTGGCAGGGTCTCTTCCTCGCGGGTCAAATTAATGGTTGGTCATCGTTTTGAGCTGTAGAAGCCAGCATCAAGCTGACTCGGTTACTACCTAGGCACAACTGGGTACGAGGAAGCCGCTGCTCAAGGAGTGCTAGCCGGTCCGTTCAGTTTTCCTTATCCAGTCGACTGGATCAGCAATCAATTTACTTCCATTGACACAAAGGCATCAACGCGGGGAGACTCGCCGTAGGAAAGGAGCAGCTTACCCTCAGCCGCGCTGACGGTTACATTGGAGTCTTGGTCGACGACCTGGTCACAAAAGGTGTCAATGAGCCTTGTCAGTCGTGCGAGTTTCTTTAATTTACTACCACTGATCCTTGCAAACCCAAGATCGCATGTTCACAAGTCGCAGCGAATACCGTGTTTCACTCCGCGCCGACAACGCCGACCTTCGCCTGACTGCCTTAGGTAGGGCGGTAGGAGTCGTCTCAGATTCTCGATGGCACGTACTGTGCTCTACCAAGGATGCCATGGACCGCGGAATAAAGCTACTGGAGGAAACGACGAAGCCACCCGAGCATTGGAATATGGCTGGCTTCGAAGTCAGGAGGGACGGTCAAAGGAGAAGGTGCGCGCTTTACTTCAACGTTTCAGGCTTCAAGTTGAATTTTTGATGCTCACACGTTTTTCGGTCCGATCTGCTCTGAATAGCGCGTTCGACTTGCTTCACTACAAGGGTGTCGGCGTGAAAGACATTTTGCCCGAGGTCCCAGGACTGGAGGAGTTCAGCCCGCGAATCCTAGAGCGCCTTGAGATTGAAGGACTTTACAAGCAGCAGTAAGTGATTTCATTGGCTTTTCTCCTTGCCGAGCGACTAAGCCCTTCATCGACAGCATCATCCGACAGACACACGACGTCGCCCTCTTCCTGCGAGACGAAAACTTGCTCATCGACCCAGATCTCGACTACTCCCTTCTCCCCGGGATGTCGACTGAAGTGCGTCAACGCCTGACGCTTTCTCGCCCCACTACGCTTGTAAGTCCTCTGCCTCGAGACACCTGCAAACCAAGGGTCCAGAACTCGCGGCGAACGACCGAAACTCACACTTTATGCTTGCAGGGACATGCAAAGCGACTAGAGGTGAGGAAATGCTGCTCTCGTTTCCCTTTCGTTCGATGCATCATACTTGAAGATTCTGACCACTTCCTCACACACCTTTCCGACTTTCAGGGCGTGACACCCGCATCGCTCGCTTCCCTCATGAAGCACGTGAGAAGTGGAGCGGCTAGGAGGGCAATGGCTGGTGTCGAGCCGTGATTGATGACAACAGTAGAAGTTGACACAATTCACTACTTCCGACTCGATGCGTGGGTAAGGTTGGCGTGTCCGTTTTTGCTGCGAAGTACGTCCGATATCACAAGCATCGGTGCAATCGGAGTCGCGCGGGGAGACAAGGAAACCCATTTCATGGTTCATCACTCATATCGCTATTGGGAATGGAAAGCCAACTCAGCACCAAAGAAATTGACCCGGCTGCTGAAAGGCTGCTTTTTCCTTCGGACCACTCGATGCTAGCGGGTTGCGCCGCGGAGTTCGCTTGAGGCTCGGTAGTGCTTAAAACGCCGTTGGCAAAAGACTGCTAATGATATTTCTGGATGTATGACCCTCTATAGATGTGTGGCGAGGCAATAAGAATTGTGGTATCAAAGACGGTGGAAAGGGGCCGCTGACTCGAGGCGGAGACCCGAGTTGAAGCTGAAGGCGCGGACTTGGGGCGGCCACCTTTCTCTCGTTCTCCCACTCTCCGTGGTTAGGTTCGTTTCATACGGCAGCCGTACCCTAGTCCCCTTTGCATCCGAGTTTGTGAGTCAACCTTGGTTGAGGACCCGAGTGCGTGCTGCAGAACTGACATCTGCACTTCCGTCTCTCCCCATCCTTTCCGACACGTCCAATCTGCCTCGCCTCGCGTCCCCCGACCACTTCTGCCTCGGCCTTCACTTTCTGATCCCAATCCATCGCCATCGCCATCGCCATCGCTACCTCGCTCGACCGAACTCGTCTCTACGCGCCAAACCGCACCTGTCGTCGTCTACCGCAGCGCTCGGGCCTTGTGGTTCCTTCACCTGTTCCGACCTTGGTTAGCTAAAATCTTGCATTGTGCGTCACTCTGGGCTGGGTGCATGAGGTGCAGCTGCTAACTGACATCCTCGGGCTGCAGGAAGAAGATCGCCCAACTTGTCTCGAGGCCCCCCTTCCCAGCTTACGACCACCTATCAGCATCCGACTACCCAGCACCTCCAGATATCCCACAGGCAGTTTCTCCGATACCCGCTCACGCCCTTCGCATCTCAATCTCATCCTCCGACTCGCTTTCTCTACCTTTCAAGCGCGTGCAACCCTCGTCTCGCCGTACCACACTTCCCACGCTCGCCCCTCTCGCCCCAAAAATCAATCCACCTTTCGATCCGTCATTAAGTCTCTGAACCAAGAGACAGGCGCCGCTTTCAGCTCTTCTACTCCACCTTCGCCAAGACGACGCAGCACCGAGAAAGCATCATGCACGAGGAGCCAGCTTACGCGACGTTCCCGCCCACGCCTTTTGCAAATGTACCACCAACCCCACCCGATTTACTACCCAACACGTCCGTTCAAAATCATTCGACTGTCGACTTTGACGCGCTCAAGCGCCAATTCGAGGCGACCACCATCTCGGGCCCCGGAGACAAGAAACAGCAGCCGCAACGCCTCGCGCACGGTTTGAATAATGGGTTTCAGCAGCAGTCGTCGGCACCCCAGCAGAATCTTCAAGCGATGGGAGGCTACCAAGATGTGTATGGAAACGGGAGCGTTTCGACTTTTGCCATGCCTGGTCTAACCATGTATGGAGCGTTCGGAGCCGGCGCGCCACCCTTCATTCCACAAGCTCAGCAACAGCAAGCTCTTGGGGCATCAGCCGCTACGAACGGACATTCCCAATCGCCTTCTCAACAAGCAAGCAGCCACGGCGGATACTCTGGTGCCAACTCGCCCTATCTCGGCGTCGGTTCCCCGAACCCCAACTCCGTCGCTTTCGGCTCTCCAAGTAGTCAGTCCAACGGCGCTCTTCCAAGTCTTCCGGGTCAGTCGTACGCTTCGAGCTTCACCGGTGGTTACGATACCATGCCTTCGTCGCCAAACCCTTATGCTGCGAACCCTTACGCCTTCGGCGGCCTCGGATTTGGGAACCAACCTTTCTTGGGGATGATGCCCGGTTTGATGGGCATGGGAATGGGAAGTCCGCAGATGGGAAACTCGATGCAGATGCAGCAGCAGATGCAGCAGAACATGGGAATGGGTATGGGCATGGGCTTCCCGATGCAGTTCCCTATGATGAACTCGTCAATGGGAAACGCCAACCAAGGGGTGCGTCCGTTGCCTTTTTTTTTCTGTCGATTTTCCAACCGTAACGACATGCTCATACCTCGCAATTGTTCTACTCTAGCCTCGCACCGTCTACGTCGGCAATCTTCCATCGGACGCCTCCGTCGACGAGCTCCTCAGCCAAGTCCGCTTTGGACCCATCGACTCGGTCAAGATTCTCCCAGAAAAAAGTTGCGCTTTCATCTCGTTCCTCGACGGTACCACAGCCGCCGCTTTCCACTCCGACGCTCTCATGCGCAAGGTTCGCCTGCATGATCAAGACCTCAAGATTGGATGGGGCAAGCCCTCGGCGGTTCCGCCAGCGATCCTCATGGCCGTGCAGCAGTCGGGAGCGACGAGGAATGTCTACCTCGGAAACCTCGACGAGTCGGTCACGGAGCAGACTTTGCGTGACGACCTCTCGAGGTTCGGTCCCATCGATCAAGTCAAGATTGTTCGAGGTATTCGGGCTCTCGATTCCATTCGCATCCTGAGCACGAAGCTGACCTGATAAATGTGCGAGCAGATAAGAACATTGGCTTCGTTCATTTCCTCTCTATTTCTACCGCTATCAAGGTTGTCCAGACCCTCGCCACCGAGCCAGAATGGTGCGAATAAAATTTTGCCTGCGCCGACATGAGCGCTGAATATTTACCTTCTTACTCTGTAGGGCCGGCCGTCGGGTCAATTATGGCAAGGATCGCTGCGCTTACGTGCCCAAGAACCAGCACCAACAGCAGCAGCACAACATGGCCGCCGCCGCGATGGGTTCCATGGCCGCAAACTACGGTGGCTTTGGTGGCTTGAATGGCTTCCCTTCGCCCAATGGCTTCGGAGGATTCGGTGGTGACATGAGTTCGTTACCTCTTCTTTTTTTGTCGAGCGAAGTTACTGGGGCTGATTGATCTTGCTTTAAAGACATGGGTATGATGGGCGGCGGCGATCCCAACTCGCAACCTGGAAATCGTACCGTTTACCTCGGCGTGAGTCGTTCGTCAGCTCTCTCATCCATGGTCCAGTGCTGACCCTCGCCCGAACAGAACATCCACCCAGAGACTACTACGGAGGAGATTTGCAACACTATTCGAGGCGGTATCCTTCAGCAAATTCGCTACATCCCCGACAAGCATATCGTTCGTCTGCAATTTTTCTGATGCACCATCACCTTCCGAAAATCGCTCACGTATTCTCCCATGACAGTGCTTCGTGACGTTCGTCGATGCACAATGTGCTCTCGCCTTCTACCAGTCTGCTTCCTACCAAGGCATCGCTCTCCACAACCGTAGGCTCAAAGTCGGATGGGGCAAGTCGTCTGGTCCGACGAGCCCCGGAATCGCAATGGTCGTACAGTCTGGAGGTTCTCGCAACGTTTACGTATGTCCTTGATCGCTTGGTGAGCACGCCTTTCGACGCTAACAATCCTTCTTGTAGATCGGAAACATCGAGGACTTCGAAACTTTCAGCGAGGAGAACCTTCGTCATGACTTTGGCGAGTACGGAGAACTCGAGCTTGTCAACGTGAGAGGTTTTGCCCCGCTTGGTTCGCACATGAACCTAATTTTCACCTCCTTAGCTTCTTCCTTCTAAAAACTGTGCTTTCTGTAACTTCACCAACATCGCCAATGCTGTGAGCCTCTTTCGTATTGGAAGTGTTGCCTTCCACAAGCTGATGATGCTTGATTTCAGATCAAGGCCATTGAGGGCATGAAGTCGAACAAGGACTACCAAGGACTCAAAATTTCTGTTAGTGCTTGCGCTCTATCGCTCTGATCACTTGACTTATCTCTCAACGTCAGTTCGGCAAGGATCGCTGCGGAGGTTTGTGTTGCCTCGCTGAGCCGCCTGCCTACACCACTAATGTCTCCTCCACAGGTGCTCCTCGTGCTTTCCGCGGAGTCGACCTTTTCAATCAACAGAACACATTCAGCCGAGCTTCGTACCCGGACGTCTACCCAGAGTCCAACATCGAAGCTTTCGACCCCACTGCATCCGACTTCGACACCGATGCCCTTCCCGGCGCTGGATCGCTCGTTCTTGACGAGAGCGTCGCCTCGGACGACAAGAAGTCTTTTTAATAGACTCGACGATCACTCCCGCTTCTGATTTTCGTCCTTCCACCATTCCTTCGACTCTTACTACCCCGGCTTTCACCTTGGATACGTGGTCGCTTCCCTTGTTCGTCTCCTCGCAGTGCTCCCCTTCTATTTCGTAGTTTCTTCCTCAGTTCCTTGGATTTCTTGCTCGCAATGCAGGCGCGTCGGTACTTTTCTCAGAGATTGGTCAGGCTCCGGCGGCGCGAAACAACCGCGGGGATCGTCCAGGAAATTTCTCTGAGTAAACTGCTACGATGATACGCAGAAGCTCAGTTTAAGTTGACGAGTGTATACGCTTCGCAGTCCCGAATACAAGGCAAAGGTTTCAAGCTGCTCCTGGCGCGCCTGGCGAGTGGTCGTTTGCTAACCTGGCGAACTCAAATCCTAATGTTCATTCCACGTGAATAGCAAAAACTCAAAGTTTCGGCTTGGGAATCAGCACGAGTTCAGGGTGGTTCACGAAGACCCGTAGAACGTCGGGATCCTCAGCACTCGACAAATTGATTGACTCAAATTTGACCCCGTTGACTAGCTTTTTAGTCGCAACCTGACACGAGAAATGTTAATGAGTTTCACGTCCTTTCTCAACGAGATGGGCCAAACCTCAAGGCGCTTGCCGTTAGTCGTGTCTTGCAAAACGCCGAGGTCAGTCAAGGGTCAGTCTGAATATAGCAAATGTCGCTGGGTCTTGCTCACATGGGATCCTGTCGACGGCGATGATCTTGGCGGGAACATGTCTAGAAGAAAGTGTACTTCGAATGCCAGACTTGATGCGCTGAACAACCTCCGGGGTAAGTTTGCGCGTTGGCTTCACGAACATGACACTAAGGTGAAAACATTTCAGTCTTCAGACGTCATGGGAGGCTGCCGTACAGGAAGACTCACACTCGCTCGTCCCCATCCCCGAGTTTCTGTCCAACACAGATAACGTCTTCTACGTCTTGTTTCATTTCCTCCACAACCGCATACAACTCAGAAGATCCAAATCTCACTCCTTGAGGATTCAGCACCCCATCAGACCTGCCGAAGATAACAACCTGATGATAAGCTTCAGTATAGACTAAAGTCTCACAGCAGAACGTAGTTCTTACGCCTCCGGTCAAGCTAGATATTTCGATCCACTGGAACAAACAAATCCATAGCAATTAGCGGTACCCTGTCGCCTCGCCCTCAGAATCAAGTACGTACATCCCCTTGATACCACACCGGACTAGCATATTCCTCATAGTAGGCTGCCTTGTACCTTGCATCGCCGCCTTCGCCCCAGAAGGTCAATGGCATGTTGGGGAACGGTTTGACAATCACCTTCGTATCGAAACGTTCAACGGAAGTAGCCCCGAAAACCAATGAAACACCTACCAGATTCCCCTGAGCATCCTTAATGGGTTTTCCTGATTACAGAACAGGCTCAGTGGGCGAACGTTTTCATTGTTCAAGCACGGCGTCGCACCGTCATCGTCCCATGATTCGACCGCCATCCCTAGTCCAGGGACTTGAATCTCAGCGTGGTAGACGGGAAGTGACTTGACGCTATATCAATTGTCAGTAGATTTCATGTGGAAGCTGAATAATGCATATAGGTAGGTACGCACCCGCCCACGAAAAGGTTGCAAATCTGAATCAAATCGGAAATTCATCGTCAGCCTTTGCCCGGCAACCTGCAAGTTTTGACACGATGAAGGAAAAAATATGCGATTTGACGCACATCAGTTCCGCCGCTCCCGTTGTTGATGAAGACGTCTTTTCCGATATTTTCGTAGACCCAATCATAAAGCTCTGCCTTCAGGACCGAGCCGGCGGTTGTCAGACTAGTGAGGCTTTTGAGGGAGTGATGTTGATTCGGGAGATAGTTGGCGGTATCCAAAACCTGCAGAAACCTTGGAGACACGCCGAGAGTCGTGACGGAATACTTATCGACCAGGTCGAACAGAATGGATTGAGGTGACAGAGGCGAGCCATCGTAGCACACGACTTTCGTCCCTCCCCCCAAAGTGCTCACTGAATAATTCCACATCATCCAGCTGGATCGGCGGTGGAAATGACGAGGAGGGAGGAAGAAGAGTCGTGAGCGCCTGAGCGAAGAACCTACCGCGAAGCTTGCCAAAAAAAATTACCCCAGTGTGGAGAACTGCGGTGAACCAAATCAGCGGAGTAGGGTATTTACAGTGGGACTCAGTACATACCTGCAGGAAGCAATCGCGAGAAGTGAAGCCATTGTGAACGTAGTTCGTCATTTTCGAACTCAAGATCATGCCTCCGACCGAATGCACTATGGCCTACCAGTCTCAAAAAAGTCAGTCTTCCGCTGTAAGTAATACTCTGATAAAGCTACGCTTCTCACCTTTGGCTGGCCTGTAGTACCGCTGGAATAAAGAACGTAAATCGGCGCCATTGCCGGCACCCGATTGAAAATAATGTCTTTGGTCGACGTTGTGGCCCCGCTGCGAACTACTTCAGCCCAAGTCTGCCAGTTCCTGCCCTCACTATCGCTCGGAAATGGAATTTCTGGCATGCGGTCGCGCTGGAGGTGTCCAACAACAATGACTTGGGTAACGGACGGGAGAGAGTCCAGGATTGTCAAGAGCTTATCGAATACGGGAATTTTCTGACCCGCGTCTACAAGAAGGCTGGGGGTTCAGAAATGGTATCAAATCAAAGTGAAAAGGACTCACAACGGTAGAAGTCCGCGGTAAGGAGCACCTTGGGTTCGATCTGGAAAACACATACTATCTGAGCAAAATTTCACTCGAGACTCAATATCAGACTGACCTGGACAAATCGCTCGAGGACCGCCTTTGTGCCAAACTCGGAGGGACACGAGGACCAGATTCCTCCAAGGACAGCGGTCGCAAGACATGCGATGATGGCCTCCGCGTTTGACGGTGCGAAGGCAACGACACGATCTCCAACTCCGACGCCTAACTCTTTCAAGGTCTGAGAAACCGCGTTCACTTCCTTCGTTTGGAAAAGGGGAATCAGTACGATGGTGAGAACGACGTTGCTATAGCTGACCTGATACAGCTCCTCCCAGGAGAGGGAGCGGAGGAAAGTAGATTCAAGGTAGGCCGGGCTTCCGGGAGTGCCCTCGGGCTCGATAACTGAAACGAGGGCTTCTTTGCTCGACCTTGCGTTCGGATGCGCCAGCAAAATATTCTCCGCAAAGTTGAGACGAGCGCGGATGAGGTTTGGGTTGGGTACGTCCATCGGGAAGGACGAATCGAAGAGCTTGATGATAGGTCAGCTGAGGAGATCTGGAGACACATGATTCTACTTACAACCTCTTTCCGCTCTCCTATGACTCCAGTGAATCTGTAATTGCGCGGTAAGCTCTCGGACGGACTCCAGAATGCTGAATTTGCCTGACAAGGCTGCTTCTACTCACTCCCAAATCGAGACCCAAAAAAGATTCAGCTCCTTGATGGACCATGCATGCAGCTCCCAGTAGTCCAGCAAATCCAACCCATGCTTCTTGTTGATGAAGCTACGGAGCTGGCTGTCGGGGGCATCTGCAACGGTCCTTGCGCTGGGTCTGTAGAACAACGTGCGAGTGCTGGGCCGCGGCATGATCACGAAGGTTTGATTGAAGGAAGGTGTCGCTGAGTCGAAAGAACAAGGAACTACAAAAGCGCGAGCGACATAAGCGGGGCTCCGCTAAGCGGCACTGCCGGTCCGGCACGACACTTCAGCCGTGCGTCTCTCGCGACTTTTCGTGCGACAGCCCTCTGGCCCTCTAAGCTCCAAGCCCTCCACTTATGTCTCCAGAAAACTATGATCGACTTTGATTCAGCTTCTCAGTGATCGGGAAGCTGAAGTTTGAGGACCATTATTGACTCCCTCTTTCGCCAACAACGAACTGTGGGATTGGATTTATGTACATGCCGAGATGGCGTTTGATTCGCAAATCACTGGTACCAAGTTATCTAGCACGATCACGATTACTGTGTGGAATAGTTGCGGCTGTAGGATCAATTATGTCAGCAAACAGGAAGTCGCTTTTCATGAGAGTATGACGAACGCGCGCCTCTCGAGCTTAGTTGAGGATGTCTGCGGAGTAACGGGTCGACCTCTTTGAAGATGAGCTAGGGGCAGAGGAGGTCTCGTTCAATCCAGTGGACTGGACAGTCGCCTGTTGAAGAGTAACAGCGCTCTGCGCCAGCAATCGTCCGGTGATAGATGATGCGGTGTTCATGTGGATCGCGGTCTTTCCAAGAATGACGCCGTTGAATTCGACGGTAGACTCGAGGGTAGTCGAGCTTCCGACAACCCAGACGACGTTCTCAGCGACTGCTCCTCCCTGGAGGATGATCTTGACTCCAGATTCGACATTGAGCTGGCTGGCAACTTGTAAGATGAAGGTGTCGTTGGCTGTGCCGTTGATGTAGCAATCGGCGGTGATGTCGAGGTCGGTGCCCCAGTTCTGTGAAGAAAGAAATTGTCAGGATAAGGAAGTCCAAGCGCAAGCATGAATAACTCCTGACATATAATCCAGGCTGGAAAGTGTAGCCAGACACAGATCCACCTTCGACATTTAAAAAATCGGGGTTGGTACGTCCAGACGCATCGTCATAGGCAGTCCTGCAATATTCCGTTGTCAGAACAAACTTAACGGTGGAGAGAGAGGGTGAAAGTGCTCACTCCATGTCGGAGACAGCTGTCGTAAGCACGGAGGGAGTAGGGGAAGCATCTGACGCGGAATAAAGACGACCAGTGACCTGGTCTGAAGTGGAGTAGGTTCCAGTGTCGGATCGGGTGGTGGAGAACCCCGTGTAGTAAGTAGCAGCTTGAGGTGATACACCCAAGTCTCCGGCTGCGAAGAGGCAAAACTTCAGCTTGCTGGCCCACAAAAAGCTTTCAAGACCATGTAGACTCACTGATGTCTGAAGAAGGAACGGTGGAGACGCCGGCGCGCGCGAGGATAGCGTAGTTGCCCGCTGTGCGAAGGTCAACTGGTGCTGGCCCGGCAGCAGAGGCGACGGTGGCGAAAGCGAGGGCAGTGAGGAAGATTCCGGACATAATAAACGGTCGAAGAGGAGTGGGAAAGAAGCGGTGGTAGGAGAAGAAGGAAGAGGATCGATTTCGAAGGAAGCTGTTTTGTAGGGCGTGGAAATGTCGACCAAATGGTCATGATCGATGAATATGCTTACATAGGTGAGGTGCACATGGCTTCGCCGCCGAAGCCGATAAGTAGTCAGGGCCTGTTCCAATCATGACACGGGACAAGAGGTCCCTCTTTTGCTTGGACGGATCCGCGAAAACAGTCGCCACTGCGAACTTCAGGACACATCATTTTTACCGACTGCAAAGGCAGTAGACCTTTAATTGGCGGAAGGATGTCAACATTAGAGTCTCACAGTACTGACTGGTCCGTAGGAAAACTCAGCTTCAGGGAGGTTTGGATCTTTCCCCCGTGATGATTGATGATGATGCGTGCGGGTGGCAAAAGTAGGGACTCAGTCAAACTCAGTTTTCCCTTTTTCCGTGCGGCGGTGACACTTTTTTCTGGCTGGGAGCGATCTGAGATCAAATACATAATAATGAGACCTAAGTACAAAGCGAACGTAATAAAGCGAACGTCGGTGTACGTACAAGCAATGTTGCGCGCGCCTCAAAATCTGTTAACCCTCGACTTGGCGACATTGCGACGGCGCGCTGACTTTGCGTCGCTGCTTCAAAGTGAAAGTCAAGTGTTAGCTTATGCTGGGTACGGAAGAGAAATAGCGAGTGGGGTGTCAGCGGTGACCGATGACCTTCCTTTACAAGCTCAAGCCAGGCCTCCCTTCTCGTTCACACTGGTGCGTGAACTAACGGACTCAGCGGTGAACCTTCAGAGATAACTTTCCTCTTTACTCGAAAGGCTGAAGCCTGCTCGGATGTCCGAGCTGCCCAACTCTGTTTTCGAGCGAGCCTTCGAAAAGTCGCACGAGCTGGAGATGATCATGGTGGGTCTATATTGACGTGTGCTTCTGTAGAAGCTCCATAGTAAGCTCGAATGCTACAAAGGTTGAGGCTGCGGCAGGCACTCTGCGCGAGAAAATTTGTTGTCAGCGCCTCCAGTAACAGTAAGTGACCTAAATCGGCAAATACATACGCTCGGACATCTAGACTCAAAAGGGAGCTCAGGATCCCGTAGAGCGACAATCTGGAGAGAATCTTACAAGTAGGAGAAATTCCGCGAACGAAGGCCCTCCAACCTTCTTCGCGGTAAATGGTTCGGAAAGTGTCGATGATGTAGTTGAAGCCTTTCGGTGGGGCATCTTGAAGCTGAATCCGAGACTTCACGACGTCTTTGTATACTGACTTAGCTTTAAGGATTTGCATTAGAAAGTTCAAAGCTTGACGAACCGAGAGGGTAGCATGCGGTCCAGTCTGTCAACAGCCTACGTTAATGCATGGCAAGGATTGACTCAATTGACCTGATCTCACAAGCGATACCTCCAAGACCACCAGATGTCAATGTTGCCCAAACTGGGATCGAAGGTGTGCCGTAATGCGATTGAAACGCGCGCTTTGACGACTCGTAGCCAGCATAGAATCCTGCGACGTCCGTCATCAGCAAGACCTCTCACGGTTAGGCGAGCATTCCCAGGCACTCACCAGCATATGCCGGAATCTCACGAACGACAGTAATCTGTTGCAAAGCTGCATCAGCACATATCCAGGCGGCCGCTACAAGAGACAAGACAAACTTACCCAGTAACCCCTCATGATGCCCTGACGCCATCCGTATTGGCGGTACATGTCTCCAACCACGTCCCTCAGCCTCTTTCCACCTTCTCCGTATTGGCCCTGCATTCGGATTTTGAACATTTCTACCGGACTCGCCAGCACACTGTTCACGACAGAAAGGTCAGCTCTGCACAATCTTGCCGCTCGAACAAACCCGCCTCTGCACCGCTCCAGCCATCGCTCCCGCAAGAGCTACTTGAGGAATTGTAAGGTTCGGACCGAAGGGGGAAACGAGCTTCCTTGAATAGTTGTTCGCGGAGAAGAGTAAAGAGTTGACTCCAGCGACTCCGATCAACGGACTCGCCATTCCTGTAATGTTTACGCCACCTTTCAGCAACGTTCAGATGCCCACATCTTTCCACGAGGAAGCTGACCTTTGTAAAGCGCACGGAAGCCTTCCTTTGCGATGGTTTGGCGAGCGATGTCCATGGGACCTTTGAACGCGCCTGGCGCGGCCGTCTGAGCTCGAGTTTTGATTGTGTCCTGGGTCATTTCCAGCACAGTCAGCGTCTGCTACCTTGATGCAACCGTTCAGCTTACGAGAGGTTGGCCGACCAATACTTGAGCGGCTCCACCGACACTGCCGGATAAGAGCGAAGCCAAAAGGCTCTGCTCTCGGGCACCAGCGGGTAGGATTGGCGTGACCTCTGACATGACGATCTTGCTTAGGAGTAGAAACGAGCGAGGGTTTTCAAAGGAAAGATGTTAATCTTGCGTGCTTCAGCGCCCGCAGCTACATTCGGATGTTTCGGAACGCTATCCGAAGATCTCGAAACTCCGGCATCAGAGTTGCCGGCGGTCTTCCTCAATCTTCAATCTTCAATCTTCAATGTCGCAAACAAAGATCCGGATAGCCAACACAGCTGGTCCGGATATTGTCGGAATCCTGCAGCGGGCACGGCCTGAGGAGCCTACGGAAGGTCGACCGCTTGTCCTTGTGAGTCTGGGATGCCGTTTGAGGATGCGCTATACAACCTCGACGGGCGAGCAATTCGTTTCTCGTAGAAGGAAGGACTGAAAAAAGTCTCCTATAGATAATACATGGCGTCTTGGCACACAAAGATCAACTTTACCACCGAAGATTGGCCGACGCTCTGGCGAACGAGCGCGGCTACGACTCTTTTCGGTGCGTGCAGTCGGAGAAATTGGTTGCTACCAAGATTTTGACGGTGTACTTTGATTATATAGGCACGATCTGACAGGTCAAGGAGGAGAGACTGATGGGTACTGGGGGCAAACCAATTTCGACGACGAGTGAGCTTCGCCACCCGTAACACGAAGGAATTTCGTAAGCTGATGTCGCTTTTCAAATAGTGCTAGAGATCTGGACACTGTCATATACTATCTCAGACGAACCTACGGATACTCAATACATTCTAGTGGGTTGTTAACGCGAGCCAATGTTTTCTATTCTCGCGCTGACTACCTGCCGTCTCGCAGTGATTGGGCACTCGCGAGGTCAGCTTTCGTGCATTCACAAGATAAGCCTTCAAAAACTGACAATATCTGGCTGACAAAGGCTCCATGGTCTCGGGCTTGTATCTCTGCACTCGCCCGCAACACAAAATACGCTTCTGGGTGAATCTGTCAGGCCGATACAACCACGCTCGCTTTTTGGAACGATTCGCAGTACCGGGGAAATATGGACCAGACGGAAATTTTGCTTGGAATGTTAAAGTAGCAGGGAAGGCGATAACGAGAACGGTGACGCCAGAAAGCGTTCGTGCACTCCCTTAATTCTCGACATGAAATACTGACGCTCAAGCCTTGATGCGCAGGTTCAGGAGTTTGCAGATTGGGATAATTCGTATTTGATTCGATCATTTCCTCAAGAGATGGATGTTCTTTCGATTCACGGAGATGCAGATGAGGTGAGCGGAGGCATTCTGCAGATTTGGACTTACACTAAGCTCGATTCTCCGTAGGTTGTACCAGTAGAAGGTCAGTGTGCTTTCTGTGTCGTGTAAATTGCCAAGTGAATTGAGGAAAGGAAAGCTGATGCTGGAAAACAGATTCGGCCGACTACGAGAAGATCCTTTCGCAGCGGACACCAGGAACCCATACGCTGGTGATAGTACCAGGTCAGTGCGGGAATGAAAGGATGGGATGAACTCAGAGCTTACTCACTTCTCGTTCCTCAGGTGCCGGCCATAATTACTTACGGCCTTATGACGAGCCAGTCACCAGCATAATGAACTGGCTTGCGAAGGTCGACCCAGTGCCTCAATTACAGAGCAAGCTATGACTCCCGGCTGGGACAAAGACGCCAGTCCCGTCGTTAAGGTGAACCTTGAGGTCATAGAAGATGCTGTTGGGATAATGCTAGTCAGGAATAGAGACTTTTGACGGACTGCCCCACCCGCACGAACGTCGTCACACTTAGACGCTCGCCCTTGTTTTCAGCCGAGACCATTTCTTACCAAGCCAGATGGGATAGATGAGCCGAAGACAGTCTTGGTGAGAAGCGAGAGGGCTAGGGAAGAAACGTTGGCGTCGCCGCGAAGCTTGCAACAGTAATGGACGGCGCAAATAGACGTGTCACAGGTGACTGTAACTTCCGAAGACTTGAACTCTGCCTTATAACCAAGCTTACAACAATTTTCACATGAAAATCTTGTAAAGAGTGGGCAACGAAGCGCTCGGGGAATGTCGAACTTCGCAGCTACAGGATCAAAGCCTCACCGGTAATGACAGCAGTTACACAATTCCAGAAACAACAATCCACCCAATCCGAAACTCATTTCTACTCATCTACTCAAACCTCTTCCGACACAATCCCACCGCCTCCAGCATCAATTCTCCTCGCCTCCCCCACCCCACCTCCTTCTC